>VUQH01036570.1:25083-47556 GCA_015106775.1 Etroplus canarensis | reverse complement strand
ATACTCAAAGAACTTTCTACAAACACAGAAACAGTATGCAGTTTTGGACTTTGGACTTCTACAAGCCAGGAGAGCTATTGCACTATGCTGGAAGAGTATGGACGCTCCTACAATGAAGATGTGGATGAAGAAACTTTCTGAATGTATTGGACTGGAAAGATTAACATACATTGCCAAGGAAAAATAAAAAGACTTTGATAAACTCTGGGAACCATATATAAATATGATGACAAATGAAAGTGCTAGATTTTTCTGAAAGGATTTGCAAATGCTGTAAAATGTAGCCCCCATTTTCTTTCTTTCTTGCCCCCCACTTTTTAAAATTTTTTTTATTTATTTATTTTTTAAATTTTATTTGTTTATTATTTTTTATTTATTTATTTTTAATTATTTTCCTTCTTAATTTGTTAATTAATCCAATTTCATTACGTTTATTCAAATTGAAAAATGATGCAAGGGTATGCAGTTTGTGTGTGTAGTATATATATGTGATGTGTTTGTAAAAAATTTTTTTGAAAAAGACAATAAACATATTGGCAAAAAAAAAAAAAAAGATAGCACAGGTATCTGAATTTATGAACAGAACTCATGAACTCCTGTACCACTGTTCTTCCTTCACAAAGAGAGACTAACAAACTAAATGTGGGACAAAGAGGATGTTTGTGTGAGAAGTGAGTAAAGTATGCAGTGAAACGATGCAGTTACATGCTAATTAAGTACATTAAGCATACATGAAACGAGAGTTTGTTCTTATGGCCTGATGCGATAGTATTAGCAGAGTGTACTATTTCCTTATATCAAAATGTTTTTATTTTCAGCTGGTGTTCTTTCAGGTTACCATCCTTAGGTTTCAGTGGAGTTGCATCAGTAGGTCACATCTTTTATTAAAGCCACATGTTTGTTGTGTAACAAAACATAGGATGTTGTGCCAATGTATAGGATGGGATACAAAAAGCAACGCAGTTCCACTTGAAGTGGGACACCTGCAATCCTACCTTGAGACTAACAGACAAATAGAACTGTCTGACCACACAAGCTAAATTCACTGCATCATTTCATTTTACCACAGCACACTGAATTAAAAATTGCTTTTAAAATCAAAAGCCAGGTTCTGCATCATGGTGTTGTTTTCACCTTTAAGGAATATTTCTTTGTGTTGATGCAGCTGCTTCTGTGTTAAATATTTACTGTGCTATGCCTTCATGCTCCAACCATGACACACTGAGTGAAAACACCTTAACAAAATTGAACAACCACGGCCAAGACTCCCAGATGGATGACAAATTAAACAGGAAAACTTGTTCTAGTAAGGCACTGAGCCACCATTGGACTATAGGCACCATTTTGCCTATAGTTATGTTCTATAAGAAAAACCCTCATAGCCTCGAGACAATCACTAACTATTCGTAGAATTTCAAACAGCACAAATGAAAAGTTTTTCAATTTCAGTCTGTGGCGTGAAACTAGACAACAGCTGAATATGAAGCTAAAGCAAGCTCCAACCATAAACCAGTTTAAAATAAAGTATAGCGACATGATGCTCATGAGTTATAGGAAGGAAGAAGTATGATAATCATTATGTGTTCACAACGGTTATTGTTTGTTTATTTATTTGGCTACTGTATATTTAGTCTTTCACAGGTAATCTTCCTATTTTTTCTTAATTTCTTTGTAAATCATCTTTCAGCTGCTCCTTATAGGGGTCACTACAGCAGATCATCCGTCTTCACCTTACCCTATCCCTTGCATCCTCTTCTGTCACATCGACCCTCTGCATGTCCTCTTTCACTACATCCATGAACCTTCTCTGTGGTCTTCCTCTTTTCCACCTGCCTGGCACCTCCATCTTTAACATCCTTTGCCCAGTATATCCACTATCCCTCCTCTGCACATGTCCAAACCATCTCAGCCTTGCCTCTCTGACTTTAACTCCAAACAAGGAAGACCACAGAAAGGGTTCATGGATGTAGTGGAGGACATGAAGAGAGCCGGTGTGACAGAGGAACATGCAAGGGATATGGTGAGAAGGGGACAGATAATCAGCTGTGGTGACCCCATAAAAAGAGCAGAATAAAGACGAAGTACCTTCGGCTGCTCCCTGGTATTTTTTCCCAAAGGGTCGCCACAGTGAATTAATCGGTAATTAATTGGTAATTTGGCAGAGGTTTTATGCTGGACGCCCTTCTGACAACCCTCCATGGTGAGAGGGGCTTGTGGCCCCACCTGGGATCGTAAGGCGAATGTGTAAACCACTACACTACAGGGACACATCAGAAAAAAGAAGAAGATGATGTTCAAAATAAACATTTTACAATTTCAGCTCCAACTTGTGTGTTTCTACTCATTTATATGTTATACAATAACTGAATAAGTATGGCACCATATATGTACAGGCTTTCTTAAACAGAACTGTTATTCAGAGCTTC
This sequence comes from Etroplus canarensis, assembly GCA_015106775.1. Taxonomy (NCBI): domain Eukaryota; kingdom Metazoa; phylum Chordata; class Actinopteri; order Cichliformes; family Cichlidae; genus Etroplus; species Etroplus canarensis. The sequence goes on along the minus strand of VUQH01036570.1, from coordinate 45,130 downwards.
ATAAACACAAAGCAAATGGACATTTTCTGAAGGGAATGGTTAAAAGTAGTTTATTTTGTTCTGTTTGTCTCCTGTAGACTGTATGTATCACTTGCTTCCTGCCTGATCTTACCTAATCTATAATGAATGAGGCCTCTGTTGTATAAAGGCACTTCAAACTGGTTGTCAGCTTGTATTGCAGAGGTGTAGTCCTCCACCGCGTCTTCAAAGTCCACTCGGAGGTACTTTATCTGTCCGCGGTTGTTATAAGCAGTTGCCAGACTGCTGGCTTCACAGCCCCTGTACAAATACCACACAGTTACAACTGGTTTAAGCAACAAATGAGTACAGTTCAGGTCATCAAAGGAGAGAGAACAAGAACCGACACTAGCGCGCTGTTTTAACTGATTTAGCCTCTCCAAAGAGACAGACAGTACCTTGACTGTAAGCAGGAAGATATAAACTTGCTGTACAGCTCCTCTGCCACTTTAAAATTCTGCCTTTTGAACTCAGAGTGGGCATTTTCGAGTATTTGGAAATCATTTTCCTCCATTTGTGTATAGTGCCGTCGTCTTTTCCAACAGCGGATGTGACGTGAGGCAACAAAAGGCCTAATCACCATTCAGTTCGTCACAAGTAGGTGTGGTTTAGGGAAGCGGGGTGAGGGGGGTCCATTTAAAAAGTGGACACTGTGACCTTCAACCATGAAAACTTCTGTGACACAAGTGAAATATCGGAAAATTTAATGTTTTATTTTTCTTGTATAGAGATTAATGATAAATGTGTATACACACACACACACACACACACACACACTTGTTGGACAAAAGTATTGGTCACACCTCTTAATCATTGAACTCAAGTGTTTCATTTAGTAATGTTGCCTCAGGTGAATGGATTCAAGCACCTAGCCATGCAGTCAGCCTATAAAAAAGTTGTGAAAGAAGGCTTGTTCTAAAGAGCTCACTAAATTTGAGAATGGTATTGCAATAGGATACTGCTGTTGCAAAAAGTCAATGTGAAATTTCTTCCCTCCGAGATATTCCGAGATCAACTGCAAGTGGTGCTATTATTTAAGTGATATCTTTTAGGAACTGCAGAAACTCAGCCATGAAGCGGCAGACCACATTAAGTCACAGAGTGGTGTGTAAAAGTAACCACCGCTCTGCTGAATCAAGAACTGCAGATTTCCTAATCTCCTCTGATATTAATACCAACACAAAAACTGTGAAGCTGGAGCTTCATGGGGTATCCATGACCTAGCTGCTGCATGCAAGCCTTACACCACCAAGCACAATGCCAAGTGTTGGATGGAACGGTGTAAAGCGTGCTGCCATTGGATGCTGGAGCAGAGGAAACGTGTTTTGTGACATGACAAATCACATTTCTCTACCTGGGAGCCTGATGGACAAGTCTGGGTTTTGTAAATGCCACAACATTACCTGCCTGACTGTATTGTGCCAACTGTAAAGTTTGGTGGAGGAGGGATAAAGCTATGGGTTTTTTTTTGCCAATATGTTTATTGTCTTTTTCAAAATTTTTTCACAAACACATAACATATACACATACATACATATACACACTACACACACAAACTGCATACCCTTGCATCATTTTTCAGTTTGAATAAAAGTAATGAAATTGGATTAATTAACAAATTATGAAGGAAAAAATATAAATAAATATTAAAAATAAAAATAAATAAATAATAAAAAAAAGGGGGGGGACTATGGGGTTACTTTTCTGCTGCTGACCTGAGCCCCTTGATGTCAGTGAAAGGAAATCTTAAAGCTTCAGCCTAGCAAGACATTTTGGCCAATTTTATGCTTCCAACTTTGCAGGAACAGTTTATGGAAGGTTCTCTGGTCCAGCACTACTGTACCCCAGTGCATAAAGAAAGATCAATAAAGGCATGGTTGGATGAGCTCAGTGTGGAAGAACTTGACTGACATGCAGAGAGTCCTGATCTCAACCCCATCCCAACACGTCTGGAATGATCTAGAATGAAGACTGTGAGCCAGGCCCTCTCACCCAACATCAGTGTCTGACCTCACAAACCCTCTTATGGATGAATGGGTGAAAATTCTCACAGACAAATTCCAAAAACTTGTAGAAAACCTTCCCACAATATTAATACGTATGCATGTAGAATGGGATGGCCCAAAACATTTGTCCATATAGCATATGGGAGAAATTGTCTTTTTGTTTTGTTTTGTTTGTAAAATAAAAAGGGAGCAATATATTTTACATATCTTAAATGTAACCATTATTTCTAACACCATCTTTTTCATTTCATAATTTAAACAAATATTGTGCAAGTGAAACGGTTGGCGAACTGTCCCACAATATATTTTAACCTGTTGTTTAAGGCAAAATAGCATTTGAATAAAAAGCCCTACTCTTTTTTTCTCCAACAGCAGGTGTCACACTGCTCTAAGATTTAATTTAAAAAGACAAAGTCAAAGATAAAGTCAGTGCAAATTCTTAAGCAGTTTTTACCTGTAATAAGCAGGAATTCCAGCTGGAGACTTGATATCTATAAAGATGTTTTTCATGCTTGAAAGAATAAACTATTATTTTATACATGCCAGGCAGGGAAGTTCCTAAAGCAAATATACAAGGAAACAACCCAGAAAAGAACCAGAGAGAAATTCTCAGACAGTCTCCAAGGTGAAAAAGTCAACTTCTCTGGTGATAAATTACACCCTAAAAAACCAAGGGTCATTCAGAAGCTTTCCACTTCCCTTTTGCAGCCCATTTATCTCCAGACTGTGTGGATGAGTTGAAACGAATCAAACAGACACAGGATTGGCCAGAGGAAAAGGATGTAGGCCACTGCTTGTTGACACCATTGAGAAAATGGATATAACAGACTAGTTTTCACTGTGGAAATGTAACTGTGAAAGAGTACATTACACGAATCAAGGGTCCAAAGGGTGCACATAGGATCCCAGCCAATTTCCTTAATAGTTTTGATTGTAAAGATGAAGCAGTCAGCCTTGCAGATGTTAGTTCATTGCTTATTTATCCACTCAGCAGTCACAGAATTACGTCCCCCACTGAGCTGATCATTGATTATCAACATTTATTTAATTTTTGCATTTTACTTGAGATTATTTTAAACCATTGAAGTCTTCAGAAAATGTTTGGCTGTTTTATTTTGGCAAGGATAACAAAAAGAATCAGAATCAGAATACTTAATCAAGTATTAATTTATTAAATGTTACTGTTTGCTGAGAGAAGTACAAGAAAGCACCCAAGTCCACTTTGGTGTGACAGAACCAGGACAGACATCCATCCCACACACTTTCCATTAGAGGGGTCTTCTCCTCTGACCTCACCATTTGTCTTAACAGTTCCCCTTTCACTACATTCAAATGTCTTATCATTCTTTCATTAAATTGGACACTTTAAGGTGAGATCTGTTTTTCACACAGTAAATGTGAATATTTGGACTATTATTTATGGAAATTTGTGATCTTTTGCGATATATTTGAGGTTGGCATGATTAAAAATGTGAAAATTTGTTAATGTCTTAAACAGAATGCAGTGATGTAAAAAAGATTAAATGTATTTTAGAAATCTGCGACAAGATAGGAGTCTGCGACAAGACAAATACTTTTGCTTAATACACGTAATAGTAGAAAACAGGAAAAAGTACTGAATGACTTTTTGTGTTTTTAGGGTTTTTCTTATTGTCTCATGCATCAGGCTTTATACTCTCATTTCATTTTAACTACTGTTTGGTCTGTAATTATCAGTTTCAGAAGTGATTAATCCATATATTATCATACAATTTTTGAGGCATATCTGTCAACTTACCAGTTTTTAACAAATGTGACATACACATACTGTGTTACTTCATGCCATACTTTTTCTTGTTCAAAATTGAAAAAAAAAACCCAACAAGAGTGGCAGAAACTATTTATCAGCATCAGAGAAGAACTTGTATTGATTGGCTAGACAGAGAAATTGAGCTGGAAAGGATGTGCAGCAGGTTAAGGTGATTAAGGATAGAGATGGAAATGTACTAACTAGAGAAGAGAGTGTGTTGAGAAGATGGAAAGAGTACTTTGAAGAGCTGATGAATGAGGAAAATGAGAGAGAGAGGAGGTCAGATGGAAGGAAGATAGTAAATCAGAAAGTGCAGAATATTAGTATGGAAGAAGTGAGGGCAGCTATGAAGAGGAAGAGTGGAAAGGCAGTTGGTCCAAATGACATACCTGTGAAAGTATGGAGATGTCTGAGAGAAAGTGCAATGAACTTTTTAATCAGATTGTTTAACATGATCTTGGAGTGTGAGAGGATGCCTGAGGAATAAAGAAGTGCACTGCTGCTTATCTTTTAGATTAAGGAGGGAGTGCAGAGCCGCAGTAACTACACAGGGATCAAGTTGATGAAATCATACCATGAAAATATGGGAAAGGGTTGGTGAAGAAAGGTTAATGGTGAGGATCAGCAAGCAGCAGTATGGCCTCATGCCGAGAAAGAATACAACAGAGAGTGTTGATGAGGAAGTATAGAGAAGATCAGAAGGACTGCACTGTGTCTTTGTGGATCTAAAGAAAGCATATGATTGGGTGCCAAGAGAGGAACTGTGTGAAAGTCAGGAGTGGCAGAGATGTATGTGAAGGTGGTGCAGGACATGTACGAGGACAGGGAGACAGTGGTGAGGTGTGCAGTAGGAGTGACAGATGGGTTTAAGGTGGGGGGGAGTTTATATCAGGGATCAGCTCTGAGCCCCTTTTTGTTTCCAGTGATGATGGGCAAGTGGACAGATGAAGTCAGGCAGGAGTCTCCATAGACTATGATGTTTGCAGACAACACTGTGCTGTGTAGTGAGAGTAGGGAGCAGGTGGAAGACTGGAGGTATGCATTGGAGAGAAGAGGAATGAAAGTCAGCAGAAGCAAGATAGAATACATGTGTGTGAATGAGAGGGAGATGGTGGAACAGTGAAGATGCAAGGAATAGAGGTAGTGAAGGTGGATGAGTTTAAATACCTGGGGACAACCATCCAAAGAAACCAACATTGCACAAGAGAGGTGAAGAAGAGAGTGCAGGCAGGCAGAGTGGAGTGGAGATGAGTGTCAGGGGTGCTTTGTGAAAGAATGATCACAGCAACAGTGAAAGGGAAGGTTTACAAGACGGTAGTGAGACCTGCTATGATGTATGGTTTGGAGACGGTGGCACTGACAAAATTACAGGAGGCAGAGTTGGAGGTAGCAGAGTTGAAGATGGTGAGATTTTTCTCTGGGAGTGACCAGGATGGACAGGATTAGAAATGAGTACATCAGAGGGACAGCTCAGGTTGAGCAAGTTGGAATCAAAGTCAGAGAAACAAAACTGAGATAGTTTGGACATGTGCAGAGGAGAGATAGTGAATATATTGGGCAACGGATGTTGCTGCTGCTATGCAGGAGGGAAAGAGAAAGACCACAGAGGAGGTTAATGAATGTAGTGAAGGAGGACATGAAGAGAGTTGGTGTGAGGGAAGGATAGGGTAAGATGGAGCCAGATGATCTGTTGTAGCGACCCTTAAAGGGAGCAGCTGAAAGAAGTAGAGTTTCATATCACCAAAATCTGCAAAGCTGGTGACTTTCTTGGCGATTTACAACTTTTTTTGATGGGCATAGCATTAGATGGGCTAATCTTCACTTGGCTACAATAAAAGGCCTCGCCTGTTTTTTTGATTTCTGAAATGTGGATATCCAGCAGAACCAGTGAACATGTGGATATTGTCTTAAAATGTGGGACAGGGGGACAAGAGAAAAAATACTGTGGAATCTCACATAAAGAGGGACATTTGGTCACCCTAGGAATAGATATGAGAGCGGTATCACTCATCTCTTACAACTAGCACAGTTCTCAAAATGAAACTCTAGCATACAGCTGGGGTTAGCACTGGTGTGACCACTAAATTCTCTGGTATGTCACTTTTATGACCACATATGGTCACTTTAAACAAGAAAAGTCAGAAAAAGTTTATTATAGGGATACAGGAGGAAAGCATGTGAATTAGACTCTGTGTAACAGAATCAAAGCAGGAGATTAGGATTGTTATTTAAGCCTCCTGAACAGGGATGCATTGTGCTGTCTTCTCCAGTTCTCAGAGGCATGTGAGTCCCATTCATCTTTTCCCCTTGAAACACTGGTGGGCTCACTCCTCTGACAGCCTGCGTGTGTGTGTGGTAACTATGAACTGAAATAGCAAACAAACATAAAACAGCTGTCTGCTAAAAGGAAGGAGGGAAAGGATCCAAACCAGACCAGAGGTAAACTTTGGCATGTTGACTCTCTACCTCACACAGACACTGCAGACAGAGAAGCTCTGTGTCAGTGCAGTTCGAGGCAAATAAGCCAACTCATTCCAGAGGCAGCACGATGACCTCTTGTTTTTTTGGCAATGCCGAAGGTGTAAAATATAACAGCATTCAAAAACAGAAAGCGGCCAAGGAGATGTGTTAAAATAATTACCCTGATAATTAAACTCATTAAATAATTATGGAGCAGTTAAATAAAAGATTAATTATAAGTAAACTTTTTTTTACTCACGGTTCATGTTTTGTTACCACTGACTAACAGTGTGTTTAAGTAGAAAAAGACCGTTTTAAAAAGTGATCTCCCCTGACCTCAGATGTCAAAGCAGTTTGACTGTTTTGTGAAGACAAAGTGAGTCATAGCACATTGTAAATAGACATGTTAGTGCTCTACCTTCATATTTGCTTTTCTATATTGACATAGAAATACATATGTGCCTTAGAAATGTACAGTTATGTAAGAGAGTTTAACATAATGCCTCTTTTCTATCTGCAGTCACCTATTTTCCTAAATATCTTCACAAGCCTGAAATTTTCATTGAAAGCACTTGGCACTAAGAGTATTTGAATAGGGTTGTTCCTTTCCCCCTTTTCACTATACCCAGCTCACAAACACTGTCAATTTGTTCTGTTAAACTAAACTGTTAAATGAGCTTTTGTACTTTTTAGACTGAGCAGACTGAGTTTAGTGTTTAATATTATTTTTTAGCCACTGTGGGCCACCTGTGTTCCCGGTGAAGTGTGGAGGCAGGTTAGGGATGACTAGGTCTAAGGCAGGGAGTAGCTGGGGTATAGAAGAAGTAGGGGAAGTAGGAGAGTAAAGTTCTTAAATTATTTGACATTCTTGAAAAGTATGGCTGTTCAGCTTATTTACAGTATCTATATGTATTATAGGTAGCCGTATGTGAGGGTTTGTCTGCAGGAGTGTTATTAGTCTTATGTTTAGTGATATTTTGATTTGTTTTATTTTGATAGGCCCTTCCTCACCTAATTAAGTGGTATGGTCCATGCAGGTGCAGCTGGGAAGGCATAAGTAGATGGATTGAGCAGAAGAGGGAAGAGGTAGCAGCTTGCTGTGAGGCTGAATTTTGTTTAATTCTGTTTTTGTTTCTTTTTTGATTGAGGGCCCTAGGGTTTTTCCTTTTGTTTCGTTCATTTTTTTTGTTAATAAATGCCACCTGCTTGAAAAGCCGCTTTGTCAACATGCCTTAAAACCTTTCCAGTGCCAAACGTTACCACCTCATTCGGTTTAGGATCTCGACATGTCACAAGGTTTTACAAAGGTACAGCGCACTTACACTCACTGGCCACTTTATTAGTTACACCTTGCTAGGATCAGATTGGACCCAGTTTTACTTTCGAAATGGCCTTAATTCTTTGTGTAGAATTAACAGGGTGTTATCATTCCACAGTCCTTATTGACATGATGGTATCACACGTTTGCCTCAGATTTGTCAGCTTCACATGGCGTGAATCTCCTGTTCCGGCGCATCCCAAAGGTGCTCCATTGGATTGAAATCTGGTGACTATGGAGGCCATTTGAGCGCAGTGAATTCATTGTCATGCTTAAGATGACTTGAGCTTTGTGACATGGCGTGTTATCCAACTGGAAGCAGCCATCAGAGAATGTTGTTGTCATAAAAGAATGGACATGGCCAGCAACAGTACTCAGGTAGTCTGTGGCATTTAAAAAATGCACAATTGTTAGTAAGGGGCCCAAAGTGTGCTGAGAAAATATACCTCACACCATTACATCACCACCAGCAGAATAAACTGTGGATACAAAAGCAGGATTGTTTATACCAAATTCTGACACTATCATCTGAACATCACAGCAGAAATCAAGATTCATCATACCAGGAAACTTTTTTCCAACCTGTTTTGGTGAGTCTGTGTGCACTGTAGCCTCAATTCCCAGATCTTAGCTGATACCAGTGGCACCAGGTGTGGTCTTGTGCTGCTGTAGGCCATCAGAGAAGGCATTTTTTTCCCAGAGAACTGGCAATCACTGGGTATTTTCTTTTTTTAGGACCATTCTCTGTAAACCCTAGAGATGGCTGTGAAGGAAAGTCCCAGCAGATCAGCAGTTTCTGAAATATTCAGACCTGGCAGTCAAGCACCAACAACCATGTCACATTCAAAGTCACTAAAAATACCTTTTCTTACCCATGTTGATGCTCAGTTTGAACTTCAGCAGGCCATCTTAATCATGTCTACATGCCAAAATTTATTTAATTACTCCAATGTGATTAGCTGATCAGAGATTTGCATTAACAAGCAGTTGAAAAGGTATACCTAATGTCACGGCCAGTGAGTGTATATTGTAGAAAATTTACCCAAGGCAATAAGACTTCATCATAGTAAATGAGAGATAGCCCTCATTAACTATAATGAGACTGAGTATCATCAGATCTGATCAGTATGTCATAACTAACCATTGCTCCAATAATAAGTAATAAAATAATGAGGATTTTTCCTCATGAGAAAATCTATCTTTATACGTCCTGTTAATATTAAGAGCCTCTCAAATCATAATGTGTTTTATATGGAAAGCAGGGTTATAATCCGTAATATTTTCATGAAAAGAATGACATAATTTATTATAATGTTATTACCTCTTTAAACAGTAATTTTCATTTTTAGTAGCAATGGTCACCATTCCTGTACAGGATTAAGGTCGCTTTCATGTTATTAGTCTTTAAAAATGCAATGTTATCATCATACTGTTAGTAGTACTCATTAACAAACAATATCAAACACATAATGTATGTGGGCAATTTTTTCACTTTTATTACATATACAGTATAGATCAAAAATTATGCAATTCCATAACAGTTAAGGATATAACAAATCAATACTTATAATCTTTATATAAAATACACATTTGGGAAATCAAAGACAAAGGTTACTGTAAAGAAAGTACGTAAATCTAGCACCCATCCAATAAATGTGGGTGCTCTGTAGCATAAGTATTTTTTAGCTAAATTCAAGTTGAAAATAAAGTAAAGCCAGTAGGGCATGGCAGTACTACACACAATATTCATTTGTACAATAATTAAGCAAAAGATGTAAAATCCAGCACAGAAAAAACCATAACAAAATAATTGGTCATTATACATTCTAGTACACTTGTATGACATAGGTTTTTTAAAGTATACATCAGATTTTATTTTTTAAAAATCAGCCATTCTCTATTTAATTTTCATGAAAATAACAGATTGACAATATTGACAAAATAAAAGTTTATTTGTAGACATGTTGCTCAAGAGTCAGTAACTTGGGGTGCAGTTAGTGTGTGGATCACAGCCTCACTCAATCTGTGGCCAAAGTCCGCCCTGTGGTTACAGGAGGATGGATGACAGGAAGCTCCTCTCCATGATGCAGCAGTCTGTGGAGGCTACTGAAGTCAGCTGGCTCTGCAGACAGTAAATAATCCGGAGTTCACACTGTTTACAGTGGGAGGCTATTCACTGAGGGGGAAAAAAGCCATCAACTCTTACCCATGTGCAAAGCTTCAGGTGCGGCCCACCATGTTCTCCAGACGCTCTATTCTCCCAGTCACGTCAGCAAGTTTGAGGAGTCAAGGAAATTTACTTGACAATTACAAAATGAAGAAAACACAATTAGGAATCTTGGTCATGTGCATAGAGACTGTTTATAATAAACTGCTCTCCATCTGAAACAGCAGAGTGGATATGCTTGGCTGTGAGCTGCTGGACGGCCGCCTGTGTCTGCTTCTGGAAGGCCAGTCTGGCTTCACATTTGCAGGGATCCTGCACCACCTCCACCTTCACCTCTTTGCAGAGAGAAAGCAAATTTCACATCAGCGAAAAAGCACACAGAGCACCACTCACACTACTTCTCCCCACTAGGCTGCTGGTGAAGAACAAAACAAAGCTCAAATGAATTGGAACACATTTTCATAGCAAGGTGAGAAGTACAAAATTTGTAGTAACTGTCCAACAAATGATACTGAAAAAGGTTAATTATAGAGTCAGGAATTATTCACCAGATGGTTGTGATGTTGGGAAGCCCAGCTTACTGCTTTTCTACACATCTTTAACCTCTTGAGTAATATTAGTAAGACACCAAAGAGCTGCAGAAATCCATACAGTATGTTCTTACGTTTCGGGGAACATGTTTTCTTGTCCACATTCAAGATATAACCATTCCGGCACTTGCAGTAATAGGAGGCATTGCTGTTGACACAAATGTGTTCGCAATCATGTCCCATGGCACAGGGGTCCAAACCTAGAATAAACCAAGATTAAGGGATAGCAACACGGGTACAGTTTCATGTGTTAGGATACAGCACAGTAGGTGGGTAGGTTGTGAAAGTTAAGGTTGTACTGAAAAATGCACTAAGCTAGTTCATGGTTATTGGTGAGCATATACTATAATGGAGAAGTGAAATAACCTATTTTTACTTCACATGTTACAGTGTTTCATCCAGTTTTAGGATGTTTTTCTGCATGTATGGCTGCAAGCTTTTCTCAGGTGTTTTTTACTTGACCACATATACAGTGGAAAACTTTCAAACACCTTCACCACATCTCAGCCATCTGCAACCGGCTGTGTGTTGGACAACCCAGGTAAATGCCTAAAGAACAACAGTTTGGACAGTTACAGAACAAAGACACAATTTCACAGATGAGGAGACAGGGAAAACATCAGACAGTAACATGGAAACAATTTTCAGCAAAACCTCAGTTTTCAAACCTCGTCTTCAAGATTTGTCGCGGTACATGAATGAACCAGTAAACAGCTGGAAATTGCTTTCTGAAAATTTCATTTGCAAAAAAGAGTGCTTTTATTTTGAAAGTAGACAGTTCCAAAACTGCCAACATGGAAGGATTCCAGCCATCATATTATGTTAATGTGAATGCATTCTAATGTATTTTTGACTTTAGTGTTTAAAAATTTGAGGTTTTACTGTATATTTAAATCTTTTTCAACACTGACAGAAGGAAAAATTCAAAGCATCTGGATGCTTTGATTGCAAAATAATCCACTAATGATCACCATATAATTTTTTTGCTTTTAAAACATAAGCTGAAAGCTTAGGACTGCAGGCCCTAAGACTTTCCATGGCTTTAAATTGGCGCCTACAGGCAGGTTCTAGTGCTGACATCTGTAGTCCATACGAGGGCCGAGACCATCTGCTCTCATAATTTTTTTGTCTTATCAGATTTCACCAATAACCATGACCTACAGCAGTTTACTCTGTAGACTGTAGGTGCCCCTTTCCTGAGGAACTAGAACCAGGGTTAATGGTGGGAAAAGATCTTGTAGGCCTCTCTTTGTCCTACCGCACAGAGTCTCCCTGAACTTCGATGTGAGCTTCTCGATGACACCGTAGGTCTCCACATAGAAGACGTGGTCCTCCAGAGGAATGCTGGCCATCAGCTCCAGGGAGCGCATGTCTGCACGGTCCACCCCAACAGCATAGATCTCGATACCTGAGGCCCGGGCTGCAGCAGACACTTCTTCCACCTGGTCTTGAGGCCTCCCATCTGTCACGATGATAGCCACCTTGGAGATCTTCCTGGAACGAGGCCGGGCCCCAGACTGCTCAGTGAAGGCTTCATTCACCGCAGTCTTGATGGCAAGGCCGGTCATGGTGCCAGTCGCCAAGGGCTCAATACGGGAGATGGCTTTCTTCATGTCTAGTATGCTGAAATGGTCTTTAAGCAGGAACTCGATCTTGACTGTGCTGGCATAATTCACCACAGCCACTCTGGTGGCATCTGAGCCCACCTCTAGGGTGTCAACCATGTTGACCAGGAACATTTTGACCTTCTCAAACTCAACAGGACGTACACTGCGAGAGCTGTCAATGATGAAGACCAGGTCCAGGGGACGGCTCCTGCACTGAGAGTCTGTCTCTGGTGATTAAACCATGGCAGTATTAAGTCCACTTAATACAAAAAACACAGTTCATTTTTTATACAGAAACATGTAAAGCTTTGTGTGCACTTTCTCTGTAGTCATGATGCAGCTATTCATTCACAAAAGAACACAGGATTATTTGGGATGCACAGTACAGTGAAACTGTTGTGCATCACTGCAGTGGTAAAAACAAAAGGGTGTGGTCCTATTAAAATGATACTGTATGCTACGTTACATACTGTGCATCATTTCAGGGATTCAACAGTCCACCAGAGACATGCTGTATCCTTTCATCTCATGTTCCTGAATGAAAAGGATGCTTGATGCCCAACACATGAAAAATGGCATCACACCTAAACATGGAGACAGAGTTAGAATCCCTACCAGCCCAATCACAGCCACATACACTAAACTGCATAATTTCTGAAGTGTGTACCTCTTTATTTAAATGTTTCATGCTTTGTTTCTATCATTGATCAAAGTAAAACAAAAAAATCTGACTTGGAAAACACTGAGGAGTATTGGTTGGTTTTGAAAGCAAACCTGACTGGTAATATTCTACCTGTCGCCACAGGACTGACGGTGGTGATGAAGCCGCTTTGGGTACTGACCGGTAGCGTCACAGTAGCGGTGGTCTCCCCTGGCGGCACAGTGGTCACCACCACTGGCATGACGGCAGTCACTGGTGCCACTGCAGTCGCTGGCCGAGTTGGCAAAATTGTTGGTTCTGGGAGAGTTGGGAGGTGGACCACAGGTGGTGGGTGTGATTTTGTTGGGCATGGGCCTTTCACTTTGTAAGGGAATGGGCCTTTGACGCCATGTTGGGGATGATGAGCTACTGGTGGAGGCAGACCTTTATGCATGTGATGCATTTGTGGTGCGACTGGGCCACTGAGTCTATGGTGATAGGGTGGCATGGGGACGGGGGGCCTGTGGTAAGTCACTGGTGGAGATAGAGGAATGGGATGATACACTACCGGTGGAGAGATCCATGGTGGCTGGTAGTGGTAGTGATACCTTCCTCTATACGTGTAATCACTTCTGTGAACTAAAAGGCCACCAGAAAGGAAAAGTGATGGAGAACATTAGTAGGTTGATAGAAGGTAAACAGAAAGGTTGTGTAAGTTGACATTGTGCAGTAAGTGAAAAATACAACAATCACCTTTGTTTTCTTAGGAGCACAGACAATTGATTAGTACTGAGGGACAAGGGTTGTTTCAGACAAGCTGAAATCATTCTAGGCAGAGCTTGTGAAACCCCCGGTCAAGATTTGAGATTTCATGCATGATGTGTTTGAGAAGGGTGCACAATCTTGTTAAAATGAATCATTATGTCTGAAATACCCATTCTCTCTAGGGTTAACACTGTTATTTCATAAGTTTTTAAAATGACTTCCTCTACACACAATATGCATTATTTCTCTGGTTAAAAATTAACTAATGTGACTAGAAAGCACTTTGGTATAATGTACAGTACTGGGCAAAAGTCTTGAGCCACCCTTTATTTCTTTATATTATGCCAGGAAAATGGGGAATGGGTGCAAACTTAAATGGAAATACAGCACATAAGGAAAAAAACAGAGTTTATATACTTCCAATGAGCTTAAAAGTCAATATTTGGTATGACCACCTTTATTCTTCCACACAATCTGAACTCTTTTAGGCAAGCTTTCTTGTAATTTCTTTAAGTAGTCACCAGGAATAGTTTTCCAGACTTCTTGAGCTCTTCTTTAGATGTTGGCTGCCTTCTGCTCTGTTCTCTGTAAATTTGACCCCACACTGCTACAGTATAGTTGAGGTCCAGTTATCAATCCATAAAAGCTGCTATCACAAATTTTCCCACTAGTTCTTGTGTAATTTGGCATACCTCAACCTTTTTGCCCTGTTTCCTTTTAAGAATGGCCTCTTGACAGCCACCCTGGCTTCAGGGAATAGTAGATGGATCAACTGAAAGGCCAGATGCATCTCTCAGATCTTGTGTCAGGTCTTGGATTTTTTCCTTTTATTTCTTAAGGACATAACTTTCAGATACTGTTCATTTGCTGTAGATATTTTTTAGGCCTGCCATGTCTTCTTTTGTCCTCCACTTTCCTCAGATATTTTAAGGACTCACCATACAGAGATATTCCAAGCTTTCAGCTAACAGCTTTTTGGGAATTGTTGCACCTCGTTGATGCAAAAATGCTACTTTAAACCTGGCAAACTGTGTTATCTCTGTAATTTTTCATAGATTTAACTAAAGAAATGGGAACAAATGGCGTCTTTTTGTGAGAGGCTGCTAGTAACAAGGCGTCTAAAGATTTTGAATTATTTCTTTGCTAGGTTGCCTGTTATGTGTAGAGACAACACTGGTCCATGCCTTGTGTTATGCTTCATAACAAAAAAAGCATTCCTCTGAAATTGTTTAGATACAAGGACAGGACTGAAAATAAGTGAAAAAGCAGTCATTGTCCAAAGAATACTTTGACAGACCTTCAGAAAGCCTGGAGAACTACTGCTCAAAACAACTTTTATAAATTACAGTAAAGTGTAGCTCCTTTTGGAAGCAAAAAATAAAGAGATGAGGGGTGGCTCAATACTTTAGCATATTAATTTATAAAACTTGAGAGTCAAATTCTACTTTCTCTGTAATTTAACTTTCTGAATAGAGATCATGTTTTATGATAATACACAATCATGATTGTATGATAATATACAAACATGTATATGACTTTCTGTGAAATTGGTTTTTTTCAGTGGTGGAGAAGCAAGATTAAAACATACTGTATTTTACATGGATTATATAAGATCATGATGATGCACTACCCATAGCTTGCTGGTCCAGTGGAGCTAATTTCACTTTCTCATATTGAGTTTTGTAGTTTAATTCACTGGTTCCCCACCAAGGCATTCATGGACCCTCCAAAATAAAGGCAGGAAAACACATTCATATCTGAAAAGTTATGCTGCGTAAATCTGTAGTCATTTTTTAAACTTTAGTTTTATTATTTCATATTTTTGGGAAATTAGATAATGTGCTCCTTTTAAGTTATTTAAATTGAACATATGAAACAAGATATAGTAATGAGCCTCAGCCAGGTGCTTTTTTCTACATTTTGAGAACCACTGGCTAAATTTTTAATTTGTATTATAATAAGCTTATTTTAGTTTAAAAAAAAACTTTAAAATAAAAACATTGCAAACATATTTCTCTATGTAAGATGAATTCAAATATTATCTAATGTCAAAAGTTTGCACTTTTTTGTCCAGCTATGCTTACTCCATCACTGCTAGATTACATGTAAAATACACTATCAAAAATATAGAATTCTTACTTGATGGATTCAGGGTCCTGAGTGGTGGTCGGCCATTGTTTCTGGTTTGAGAGAAACTCTGAGCAGCTATCAGCTGAGGATCCCCTGCCATGAGGTGGTATGTGGCCTGTGCAGCAGACAGCAGCAGGGAAGCGCAGTACAGGAGGATCCAGGGGAAAGGCTTCATCATTTCAGTATGCAGAGCTCCCTCTGTGGCCTGAGCTCTCTGAATACTCTGTCTCCGGGGATCAGGGGGTCAAACAGCCACCAAGTGGGAGGAGATCTCAGTGAAGCACGGATCTCAGTGTCTGTCCAATCCAAAGGTGGAACATAAACTAAAGGATGCAGATGTGTCTGAAACAGCTGTTTCTCCTTTCTCCAAACTGGTCTCCTTTGTATTTTTCACCCTGCAAAGCCACTTTCTTTATTCAGATCAGGGAACCAAAAGTGGCAATTATTACTTTTTCAAATTTTTGCAATAACACTGAAAATATGCACATTTTGTTTTAACTTAATGAACAAAAACTTGAATTCTAAATTTGGTATTATTGACTTGAAGAGAGCCTATCAGATACACTTTATTAACAGTATGGAGGTTTTCAATAACTGAATGCAAACTTTCTGTCTGATGTCCCTGAACGCTACCTGTACTACTACCTACTGGCACTAGATGACGCAAGGGTATTAACAAGAGACTTTAATCGACTAGGTTGAAATTATTTCTATTCAACATTCATTGATACTAGCAGAGTTAGGTGTAGAGCAGGGGTGTCAAACTCATTTTATATCATGTGCCACACACAACCCAACTGTATCTTAAGTGGGCCAGATTACATATCAAGAAAAAACACCTCCAAATTGTTCCCCTTACTTTTAAGAAAAGATGTTTAATCGAAATTGATATGTTTTAAGGAAAAGAAGTGCAAGTTTAAGAACACATCTTCCACATTATAAAGAAATGCTGCTGTTGTAAAGCACAGAAACCCTTAAGTACAGCTCTAAGAAATGTAAATGTGCCTTTGGCTGCTCCCTTGTATTCTCCACCAAGGGGTCACCACAGCGGATTAATTTGGCAGAGGTTTTACACTGGATGCCTGTTCTGACGCAACCCTCCATGGTGAGAGGGGCTTGTGTCCCCATCTGGAATTGAACCAGGGACCTTTCGCTTGTCAGGTGAACAAGCAAACCACTATGCTACAGGGGACAAATTTAGGTCTTTATCCTGTAATTAAGAAAAATTTAATTTTACTTTTCTTTTCCATGAATTCACAGAAGTCATCCTATTTTTACTGGGTAAATAAAACCTCAAGAATTCAGTTGTAAATGTGAAAAAGAGACTTTAATATTCTTAATTTGAATGCTAAATAATACTGAAAAAATATTTTCTTTTATGATTTCTTTGGTGTATGACAGGCCATGGGTTATGTATTTTCAGTAAGAAGACTGTAAAACTGATGAAAATACAGCTAAAGGTCCAACATTTATGCCCTCTTTATCTGAAACGTCCACAGTTTCCAAAACCATCCAGTGGGTTAGAGCAGACCCTTTGGTGGGTCTTGTTTGACACCCGTGATGTAGAGCATGGAACTGAGTAATGGATGTATACAAGCAATTAGAATATATTACAAGGATTTACCCACTGCATCCTGTTTTCACCTTATGAGTTAAAAAGTCTGTTTAACCCTGAATATGACCTGTTTCAATCCTTTCCATTTAAAACGCTAAAATCTGGGGTTTAATTTTTTGCATTATAAGCCTAAAGAACCTACTGAAAAAAGGTCCTAAAATGTTGTTGGAAATTAGTCTTTGTATTACCTCTTCTTGGGATAGGCTCCAGTACCCCCATGACCATCAACTGGATAAGCAGAAGAAAATGGATGGATCTCCTCTTGTTATCAGCCTTGCCTTTGCATTCTGCATGTAGTTAATTTCACATACTGAAGAAATGCAATTAAATCAAAAAGAGTAATGTCAAGACCATCAGGAAAACAGCTGACCACATTACTGTCAATGTTTCATTTTTTCTCATATTATTGATGAGCCTATTCTGTTCTGTCTATTCTGTTTTTTGTTTAATACTTGGCTACACGTAACTGATGTTAAGATTGTGTTGCAGTCAAAATTATGTATTTCAAAGTTCAATTCTTGACCGAACAACAGCTGCCAAAACACTGCCACCTTAAGTCCTATTAACATGCAACAGCTACTTAACAGCAAACATGGATGAAAAGTATGTAAAAACACTAAACTCTGCTAAAGGTCATGTGATATGACACTGGCTACAAATAAAAGGTGTGGTTGTTTTCCTTAGAAATATTTCAAGACTTAGACTGTTTTTAACATCTATTGATTTTCAGTGCAACTACCATGAAAAAAAAAAGAGTCAAAAACATCTAATTGTTCTGAAATGTTTATTGAAGTCAAATGTATTTCCACTAGGATAAATCATAATACCAGTAAAAGAATCTGAGGAGGGGTGCAGATAAGCATGCAACAACTAATGTTCACAAGACTAGCTGTTTGCTGCAGGTGCAGAAAGAAGCAGAGAAAATGATCCATCATCAGTGCACCCTGCACACTCTCTCAGCTGGAAAACAGTTCACTGGCTTTGCTAACATATCAGGGCAGCAGAGAGTAGTGATGAGGACACCTAAGGAGGGGGTGAAACTGAATTACAGTAAAGCTAAATAAATAACAGACAAAAAGTGCTACAGACCATTCAAGACTAAAATGGAATAATTCAGTTCTTAATAATTGGGGGAAACCATAACACAATGCAACAATAAATGCTATAATAAGTGGATTGTCATAGATTTTTTAAGTTTCATATATCAATCTATTAATGAGATGGTGCTGAATTGATAAGAACATTTCAAGCAATTTAATTTTCACATATATTCCTTTGACTAAGACAAGAAAAAGGTTAGCAAAGGTGGGGGTAGGGTGACTGTGGTATACTTGTACCGCTTTTCAAATACTGCATTCATTCATTCATTCATTTTCACATTGGCTTTGCCATCTTTGTCCTCTTATCTCCAGGATGCTCTATAGACACTACAGAAATACAGCAAGGGAGGGGTCGAACAAAACTTATTCAGTGGCCTTATGCGTACATAGTAGGTCAGAGGGGGGATAAGGTGAGGAAATGTAGGAATGCATATGATGGCTGTGTGTGCGTGTTTTGGCAACAGGGTTGGTGCTTAGGCTGGCATGTAAGGAGGAGGTGGTTCCTTCTCTGGCATCTTCATTGCCATCTCATAGGTGGGCAGGATGTACTAGAGAAGAGACAGAAACATTCAAAAGTACTTAGATTCGTTGCACAGGAAAACACCATCCAGGCTCTCCACAGCAAACACTAATGATTCCGAGCAAAGGCTTGGGGATTCATACAGTAAGATATGATACAAATTTAATATCAGTAGATTAATTTAAGCTGTGATGATGTGAAAATGCAGGGACTCTGACCCAAAAAAAACAGCACAGACGGAGCTAAAGACAGAGATAAACTGGTAATGGCAAAATTAATCGGAAATTATTCTGAAACTCGAGTAGAGATCAAGCAAAATGTGTACTTTGTCTTCAGACACATTTCCAAAATACTAATTAAAAAAAATAACCAGCAAACTAATTTTTAATGAAAATATTTCATGTCACCATGAGATGACTTGTAAGTTCACTGTAAACCAGTAGTTCTCAAACTGTGGGGCCTGGAGCCACTGCAGGTGGGGCACAGATAACCAGTAAAATATATGAAGTGAAACAAAGGTGAATAGATGTGACTATTTTTTGGACAAAGAAACAAGAGTTTGCCGATGCTACTGCGCTGACATTTTGCACCTTTAAGTAAAAATCAATGCAGATCCTTTTATTAATATTAGTTATTAATAAAAGTGTGAGCTGTGGGGCATGACCTTTTTTATGATTCTGAAGTGAAGCATGTCCAAAAAAAAAAAGTTTGAGAACCACTGGTGTAAACAGTGACATAGTAAAAGTTCTCACTTAGTGACATTTACAGGATATTATATAACTTTACCAAATGTTTTGTTTTAAAGATCGTAAAGGATTTTTAAACAGACAATCCTCTCAGCATGTCAGCATCAGCATTACAGTGCCAGTGTCTCAGCTCCTCCTGCTCATAAAAGCTGAAGCGGCTTGCATACCTGGGGAGGGGTCTCAAAGGCAGGGTACACAGCAATCTCTGGCATGTTTCTGTTGTTAATGTACTTGTAGCAGTTCCACACACAGTTGATCAAGTAAGCCTGGAAAGCAGAGGGAAAAAACTATTTGAACATTTACATTCCATAGTCCCCCCGTTGCTACTCTAAACTACATTTCAAAGCTAAAGAGGTTTTGAACTGGTCTCCTAAAACAACAACATACAAAATTTAACAAACACACTAATTCAACCACCTCTGACTGTGACTAACTGATAATTTCACCTTGAGGATGATGAGGAAGGCAAAGAAGACCAGCACAAAGAGCAGCAGGCAGCTGGAGTTCATAGAGAGGAGGTTATCCTTGTACGGGAAATCCGGTAGCTGGTCCAGGTAGTCCCTGATCCTGGGCAGG
>VUQH01036570.1:8456-25063 GCA_015106775.1 Etroplus canarensis | reverse complement strand
GACTGTGACTAACTGATAATTTCACCTTGAGGATGATGAGGAAGGCAAAGAAGACCAGCACAAAGAGCAGCAGGCAGCTGGAGTTCATAGAGAGGAGGTTATCCTTGTACGGGAAATCCGGCTGAGGGGGAAAAAAAAAAAGAAAAAAAAAAAAGAACTCATGATGCTGGGTCATCAAAGTTTAGTTCACATTACTAACAGAACTTCCACACAATCAATTAACATTTAATAATCTCTACTGTAACTCAGAGCTAAGAGGAAATCTAAACACTAAAGGAAATTTGCTATGAAAACAATTTACTACAATTTTTCTATTAATGGAAAAACCATACTCTTAAACTCAAAAAGTGCCCTCTTGTAAAACTGTCTATGTGCATTGATAAACTAATATTAAAATTGGAACAATGCTCTTCTAAAAGAAAAACCCTGTTTAAAATGGAAGCCATGAGCCATCAACAAAAGAATTGTTCACTGTTGCCTCAGTGAGAATGGCTGTGTGTGAAATGACTCCCTTAACTACATAGTACATTACATACTGTTCACCATTTTATTTGAGCATCTGAATTGCACATTTATCCCCTCTCAGTTCCTTAAAATTTCTACAATGAAACAAAAATAAACCACTTCCTGAACAGCTGTCAGTGATGTAAAATTACAATGACTAATAAGTATCTGAAATCTTTTAAGCAGAGAGTGAATCATGCAGTTTTTATTGTAAAGGAAGTAGTAAGAGAGAACAAGGAGGGTGACTGGACTGGGCTGGGCGTAGTCCAAGAGAAAAGCTGTTCTGTGGTAAATGGGAGGGGTGCGATTAGACTGAGATATCGTCAACAACATCAGACTTTAGACTGTTGTCACTGACCAGCTGGTCCAGGTAGTCCCTGATCCTGGGCAGGTAGGTGAGAGAGCTGATGGCCACCAGGCAGCTCAGAGCAAAGTCAAACAGCTGGTAGCAGAAAAATGGGATGAGCCAGCCATCGCGATGCTGAAGAAAAAAGAAAGAGATGAAAGAAAAATTACTTGGGCAGATTCTTTTTAACTTTGGAGGGACTAGAACATATATTTAGACTCCATCTCTACACATTTGTCTTGATTAACACAATACAGCTGTACTAGTCATATCCTGAGAAGCAGGAAAACCAGAGCTTTTCATTATTTTTCCAACTTTAAAACTTCAACTTCATGGTTCTGGGCAGCTTCCCTGCTGCTCAGGTTGAGAATCAGATGTGTTCGGGGGTAAATGAAACAGAAAGAGCTATACACAGATATAGGCATATAAGTATATAAAGATTTAAAAATCAGCAAAATGGTAATGTGCCTCAGTCATCATAAATATTATTTCTTCCAAAGCACAGTTTACTCTTCACTCTCACTCTCACCTTAAGTAAGAATGCTAATCTGCTACATTATGATCAAAGTATCTAAAGGAGACACCTGCCACACTACAAAAGGGTATCAGCTACATTGGTCTGGGAGTTTGTACTGGCACAGCTAAAGCACAACTTGCTCAGTCTATCAGCATGCACAGAGTAAATCAGCCTATAGATATGTGTCATATTTTAACTGTACAGTCATCCCTAACAGCAGCTAAATACGGGTCCACGTCAAAAAGCTACCAAACCTGTCAGTCTTGATGCCATCAGGCAGGCCTGTGAGGTAAAGACGACAGGCAGTGAGAACATAGCAGCACTGTGATCCACAGCCTCATGAAAGGATTATTTTCAACATCCAGCAAAAATGTGCACTGATTTAAATTACAAAAAAAACATAGAGGGTGCTTTCATATTTTTCTGTCTTACTTGCCTCTTAATGTTCTTTTATTTAAAAAAAAGAACTTGAAAGCTCTCTTTTAGCCACATATATTTTGGGATTACATTTTTGCATAAGGAACCATGACAGTATTTTAAATACACTGCACGCTGTCAAAAAGATTTTTTTTTTTTAAAAAAGCAAACCATGCACACTTACAGTAATGGCTCCATACACCATCATGGCACTGATAGTGAGCATCAGCAGAGAGATGGCAAATCCGACGCAGGCATTTTCTGCATGAGAAAAAGGAAGAAAGTAACACACTGACTAAATACAGCTAAAGATTCTTAATTTTATTACAGTGATGGCATTGCCCATAACTATATATTGGATGGATGGATGGATTTTTCCTGTGCTAGCTGTCGTTTGCATGCAGCGTTAAGTGAACAAGTCTCCAGGGCCTCTCCCTTTCCAACTCACTCCATTTTAAAGGCCAGCTCTAGGGAGCATTAAGCCTCTCGCTTTCTGTCAGTAAAGACACAATGAAACTCAATTCGAGATAATTAAAAGGCCTGCCTTTCATAACCTCCTCTCTCTCTCCATTACTCCATCTCTCTCCTCCTCAACTGCTGCGCCTGTTGCATTGGAGTTGCTGGTGAGAGAGAGCAACTACAGCAACATGGTCCAGACAAACTCCTCTGTTTTCAGTAGCCCAGTCAGAACAACATGTATATGTATGAATACATGTATGATACAATGTATGAATCTGTCAGGAGGCGGGGCTTCAAGAAAAATAACGTGTACATTAGAGTTAATGGAAAAATATATTGACTTTTTTCTTCACCTAAATAGTTCATTTTTCATAATAATTACTTCCACAGTTTACTAATCAGTACTGGATGTTAGGAATATACACACCCAGTCAATTAGATGTTTAAATGTTGTTGCTATTGCTAGACATTTAAGTGAATTATTACTATTTTAGTGATTTACAAGTGCAGTCATGCGTTGGATGAAAAATCCTTTGACTCCACCTTCCGCTGCAGCCCCAACAGACTGCTGAGCCTCTCTCTCCCTGTGATGAAAAGTTGTAAACAAGCAAAATGGAAAATAGTTCTACAGTAGAACGGTTGCATATCGACTGTGTCAACAGTAAACTGACATATGCAACCATCCAACACCTGAAGCAGCGTGAAACTGAAGTGGATGCTAGTCTAAAAGAAAGAAGGGCTCCCACTGCTAGCACCGCAAACATTAGCCACACTCAGCTAACTAATCTTTCATTGTGTATGCGTGCAACATAATACACAGCAAAAAGTTCAACACAATTTGATCAGAGAATGTCATAAACCACTTCATATAGCTCCTAAAATACAGCCACAATATATGTATTGCCAATATTTAACCTCATCCATTAGATTGTGCTCAGTTTTTGACCGTTTTCTGACTTTTAGATGAGTTGACTAGTCTGACTTTTTTCGCTCTTGTTTAAATGACTAGGAATCAGTCGCCAGGAACATTCCTACTGGATGTACATGACGGCCATTTTCTATTTTTTCTACTTCATACCAATTGCCACAGTTTTGGCCTCTTCAAACTTTTCTAATGAAAACTTCTTCATCTTCAGTTAATTTTTTGAAAGAAGAGGAGGAGGAGCAGATATAACTTTGTCAACCTCTAACGATTTAATTTTAAGTTGTCAAGGGGAAAAACAGGTTAGACAGGAGTATTTAAAGACAAACATTTAACCTTTAAAGCGGAGAGCCATTTTCAGATGTTCTTTCTATGAGCTGGATAACTTTTAAACATGGCTTGGGACTGCTGAATGAGTGGAGGCTGATGAAGCCGCACAAATGGACAGGAGTTTTAGCAACTGAACTAATCTGAATGCTAACATTGTCTCTGTAGACTGTGGCCATCCTCCAATGTCCTGTGCACTTGCCCAACCCTGTTATATGAAGGTCATCCCATGGCTGATATGGCCCCTCCTCTCCTGCTGAGTCACCGTTTTAGTAAAATGAGGAGGCCTTCACCAAGCCAACCAACAAAACAACCACCAGCTAAACAGAACAGGCCCTCAGTTTTGCCAGCCCTGCTCCAGCATACACACAAATATCTAAACAGGCATAAATCCTTGAGGAAATACAAAGGAAAAACACCAGCTGCACCACACCCCAAACCACATTTAAACACAACATGTAAACAACTTAAGTGTTCCACTGTCCTTGTGAATTTTGTTTTGCAGACAGTGTATAGCTGATCTCCCTGTGGAAAATAAATCATATGACAGACCACAGAATAACAGTGACTCAAAAGCCCTGAACAGAAAAGGCATGGCTCCACTATTTATTCCAATAGTGTGAACACGTATTCACCCATGTTTTAGAGGGCAAGCCCTTATTCTCATAGGACACGACAAATTTCAAAGACAAACCTTTGAAGACTCAAGTTAGGAGTCTGGTGTCTAATGAACTAAACAGAATACAAGTCAGTGTAGTTTTGCTATGAAATTATCCTTCTGATGGTTTTGATACTTACCAGACATCCTGTCAGAAGCAAAGTAATGGTCAATGACCTCATACTGCAGGTCAATAGTTGGCACCTTCTCTGGGTGGGTTACAGCAACAGTCAGCAGGATGCCCATCAACAGGTTGACTACCTGAGAAAAGGGAAAAAAAAAAGGTGGAAAAAGCATTTAAATATTATGCTACCAAAAACATTTGAACACACACTTACTATGCAAGTACATACATAAACTTACTATGTGCTTACATAAACAGTTTTGGAGTACATTTTAGGTTCCCACTTTCCAGGGAGGCGGGCAGTGTTTTCTCTTGATGTCAGTATTGTATGAAATTTAACTTGCAGATACTTTACAGAAAGGAAATTATCAGCTCCCCTTTCTCTGGTATGGTTGCTTTTTTGTTGTGGGAGTGATGATGTAAGGAGAAAACTATCAAAGACCAAGGACATACCAACAAAGAAGCTGAAATGTACTGCAACAAGTATTTGGTTGAAAAAAATAAACTGAAACCAATGCTTACATGAAAGAAATACAATTTAAACTGTATTATTGGATAAAGGTAATGACAACGTTATAAAAATTAAGAACTCTGAAGTTAATCTGGTATATAAACATTAACTGGAAGGAGCCTCAGTGAGGAAAAAGGGGCATTAAAACTAACAATATACAAAGAAAACCCTTGAACCAAAGTAAATGCCAAAGAAATAACCTGTTTGAAGTGATGTCTAGAGACAAATTCAGTATTCAGTGAAGTCCAACAGCACATCTGCTGCAACACCACATTAATGTAAGCTATATTAAATGGAGAAAAATATTGTAAGGCAGGCAGACCACACCATATGCATTTCCCAACAACCTCAAGAAGGAAAAACCTAGAAAAGCAAAAGATAAAATGTTTGGTGAACTTCATTCTTGATTTTATAGGTAGAGAGAACATTTACACAAGGTAATGAATGTGTGCTGCATTGATCACTCTTATACTTTAAACGACCATAAAACCCTCGATTAACTTCACTTCAACCTCCTTGCCTTCCTTGCATAATCATCATCCACATTATCTTTCAGAAAATGTGTCTCTTTTGTTTTCTGATGGGGTGCTTTCAAAATATGTACTCTAGTACAGTTAAGGCTAACTTGTCCAGTACACTGAGTAAATGCTGTGTACAATACGCAGGCGTGGTACAACTTGATCTAACCTAATCTGGAAACATCCTACTCATTAACATAATTAAAGCCGAGACCTGGTTTCTGCTATGACTATAGCATGCAGAGTAAGACAATTTTAGCTTTGATATTTAAATTATCTTTCAATTAAAGAATCATTCAAAAATATTAAAAAATTACACACACATGAGTTTTCTGATTGGTCAGAGGGGTGTGCTATAAAAGAAATTCCACATAGCCAGGCTTTTTTTTTTTTTTGCATTTTTTTTGTTAACTCAGGCTTTCTGCTTTAGGCTGTGTGTGTGCTCACGTAAGGGGCGTTTAACAAGTAATTTCAATCTTCTGCACAAAATGGAGCGAGTGAGCACCAAGCTATGAAAAACAAAACGTGTTCCACTAAAACACAACACTGTCGTTGCAAAAAAAGATGAGACTAATACTGCAGAAAAATGTTAATCTTATGTACACCAATTCAACGCTATGACGATGAAAGACATTTTAATGGCAGTAAACTGACGTTGAACTGCTGTTTATCGCACGCAATTCCCGTTGCAATGCCGGCATAGTCCCGGCATTGCTGATAATAGCCGGTCAAAATGGCATGATCGGGGCAATGATGCCAAACGATATCAAAATCAAAAGAGAATACATTGTGAGTACATCCTGAACGCCACGCCACAATGTACCAGGGTCACAACGTGAATGCTGGCCTTTTGACGGGAATATAACGGCAAGAGATCGTCAGGAACCCAATTTTCAGCAGTTTCACGCCGTTTTGATTAGAAACGCTAAATCTGCACGGATAGCCATAATCGGTACTATTACGGCTCCAGTGGAATGGGGGTCAAATGGGGGTCTAAGACGCGTACCATTATTTTGTGCTGGCACGCAGCTTTTATACCAGTGAGCAATTCCAGCCCTACAAGTCACTGGAGGTGTACAATCAGTTAATGGCTGGGTTGGCGACGTTTCTTCAAGTGTCCTGAATACACAGCTGCCTGCAGCTTGACTATAGCAATGGTGGCCGCTCGTATGTTGCGACGTGTCTGTGGGAACTATGTATACATTTAAATATTAAGGGTTGTTTGGTGTATTCAGTTAGAACACGCTTCTGCCAAATAAAGGAGACATGGAAATTACATTCCTGTTTGCCCAAAGTGAAGCCAATTTTATTTGTAATAAATAGCCTACAAATGTAATTGATCAATTTTCTAATCTGTGTTCCAGTAGCTTCAACCCCCACAGTGTAAAAGAGACTTGGCAGTAGTTTAGGCCCAAGTAGAAAAAAACATTTATACAGCAACACTAACTGAACACATGCAAATTCCAGTGACAATGTGACGCAAACATTTTGTGATGCATGAACTTTTCAGCAGGGCTTTTGGTATAAGTAAAGAGATCCCGTGGATTCTGGGCCTATGCTTGAAACAAGCAAAAGTGGGTAAAGCAAATGACAGAAGAAAGGGAAAAAGAGGAATGCACAGCTTACAAGAAAATTGTTTCTTCTTTGTTCAGCCAAATCAGAATGAAAATATTACAATTAACTTTAAAGTTTTTGAGACAACATTCAGCAAGATGATATGGAAGGTAGCTGTAGAAGCAGCAATCACGGTGGCTTTTTAAGACCTGAAACTTTGGTTGAATGTAAATGAAGAAACATTCTGTCCTTATCAGTGGAGGGCCTGCTGGCCTTCACAACAGAAGTATCCAGGGAGATGAAGTACACTCCCTAACTGGATCCACTGATATGCTGTCTACCTATTGGAAAAGAAGTTTCATGAGAATGTTTATAAATTCCTCTTCCATGGAGAATATTTCTGCTTTGTCTGCATTATTTTTTAATCAATTTTTTCAACGAAGTATGTTAATTCTTTTTCTAACTGGACGCATCCCAAATAAGTGCATGATCACAAGAAAAACTATCTCAGCATTACTTGCACATTAATTATTGCTTGAACACTCTTCTGGTTTCACTCTTCCGGAGCTCGGCACACAGTCAGACAGAGTGGCTGACAGGAAGTGTTTGTTTGCGGGTGTGTGTGTGTAAGAGAGAGATGTCACAATACCAGAAATGTTGTAGTCTTACCAACGTCAGTAAAATTACACAATTCTTGATACTAAATTTGACACCACGTTCAAAAAGAAAAAATATAAATTTTATATCAAGTACTTAAACATAAAATCCATTATTAAAAACATTTGAATATTACAAAAATGGCTTGACTATAAAGAAAAGTAACAACCGTGCAGAACAGAATACAGTACTAGTATTGCAACAGTTTGATGATTCCTATGAATGGAAACAATTTTTATACTGAGCTTAAAGTCAGAGCTTTCAGTGTCACAAAGATGGCTCTCTTTAAGGCTGGGTAAATCACTGGGGTAACTTGCACTGAACACATTACTTGGTCTGGGCAGATTATGTTCAGAGTTTCAGTTTAAAATCAACAGGAAGCACTATGTTTACCATGATTATTATATTTACAGTATACTATGAGCGCTTTTTAGATTCTCTGCTGTAAGAATTCAGTTTACATATGCATCCCACTCAGTCAAATCTTACTAAGCTCACCACATGACCCCCAGCTGCAAAGTTACAGCAGCACACACTGGATGCACCGTTACAGGAATTCACATCCATTCAGTTGGTGACGCAGAAAAATGTATAAATGTTTCTGTTTGGTCCTAATCTGCTACTAAGGCTCTTTTACTTTTGTGGAATAGCAGCTGCTTAAATTCAGATGGAAGAAATGATCAGTTATATTTGTAGGCTATTTATCACCGACAATATTCAACCAATAAAATGCATTTCACTTTGGTCTGGTGACAAAATGATTTCCACGTCTCCTTTATTAGGATATGGAACATTGTCAGAACTGAACACACCGAGTAACCTGTAGTGTTTAAATGTATCATGTTTAAGTTTCAGAGCACTAATGCACAGTTGTCAGATTAGGAGTAAACGGCAGCACCAACCCCACACTGAGCAGCAAAATAAATATTAAGTTGAATTAATAGGTTTATTTTACCCCTTGGTGTGCTCTAATCATGAATTCAGCAGTAAAATAAATACTTATGTTTCCAAAGATTAGTGATTTGCCGCAGCATTACTTTTGTTTTATTTGCAGCAACAGTGTTGCATTTTACTGTTATATTCTGATGTCCTTTATGATCTCTAGCATCCGTTTATCTGATAATGTCTCTGACTGGAGTAGATGGTACTGAGGTTTTAGGTTTTGTCAAGCCAGCTTAAACAAATAAAGCCTGATAATGCTAAACTTGTTTCATAGTATACCCCTCTGGGCATGCTTCTGACAGTTCATTTCATTAGGCAAATTAAGCATTACTCGTAGAGAAGCAGGCATAGTTTGCATATGTGGCCCTGTGTGCTTGAGCTGAAGTAAAAATGAACTGACTACATTAACTATCAGACTTTCTTTGTATGCATTAATTTGAGAAAATAAGCTTAATATAACATTTGCAATGGTCAATATTATTTATCTAGCAGAAACTGATCTGTTACACTGTAATCATGAGACAGCAATAGCGTAATAACACTACAGACAACATGACCTAAAGTCTTTTATCAGTAAGCTCAGGGGTCGCGAACTTGTGGCTCTAGAGCAGCATGCGGCTCTTCAGTGGCTCCCTGTGGCTTGACAAAAAAAACTAGATGAACATGAAATGTATCCTCTTAATCTTGCTAAAACACAGCAGCAGTGGTAACCATGGATATAAACACATAGATGGATTGTCTCGAGTGCCACTAGCTATGGATTCAAAAACAAATTAATAAGTAAGTTGAACAGGAAAATAGAAAATATAAACTGTTGAACTGGACAAATTTGTTTGCTTTTACTACCAAAGCAGCTATCTTACTGGCATGCTTGATATGCTGCTGGACTTTACTCAAAATAAAATTGAGATAGTCCCATTTTATTTACTTTTTGGTATATTTAAAGCTATTAGACTGCATTTTTTTAAAAATTCATTATCAAGTTAGTCTCCTTTTAATCTGATTTATTTGCACGCACACATAGTTTTATAGTTACTATGTTTCAAAGGAGGTCTAAAGCTACTAATACATATTTTCTCCTCCATTTCACAATTTTTCTACATTGTTAGTAATAAAAAATTAAATAATAAGCCGGCCCAAATGGAATCTGTGGATTTTATTTTTATAGTTTACTACAGTGATTGGGGGGGGGGAATCTGCAAAGTATTTTTTTTGCTTGTTACATTACTCTTTAAATTCTGCAGATTCCATGTTGGCCTGATAGTATGAATTATAATAATAGTTTTAGTAGTAATAGTTCTGTTGTTTCATAACTAGAACAAAAACATGATTAGTTGTAATTAAATGCAATGTTAAAGTACTAAATAATGAAAGTAGTCACATCTGGTAAATTATTTTAATCACATCTATTAGTAATACTGACAGGCTCATTTATACGTAATACGCTGTATCAACTTAAGAGAATGCACACTTTGGGGGCAGCAGTGGCTCAGTCCGTCGGGACTTGGTTGGAAACCAGAGAAGTCCGGTTCAAGAGTCACTCAGAGCACTATGTGTGTGCAGGCTGGAAGCCGGAAGCTGGAACATGAACAAGAAACGTTGCTGGTTCAAGGCCCGCATGGATCATTTTTTATATATATATATATATATATATGGAGTTTGGACCAGAAGCTGGAGAGATGACGGTTCACCCCCTGAGCACTGCCAAGGTGCCCTTGAGCAAGGCAACGAACCCCCTACATTGCTCCCCTGGTGCCCTTCAGGGGCTGCCTTCTCACTCTGGCACCTCTCCATCAATGCATGTATACCGGTTCTGCCTGTGCATGTGTGTGTGTATTTAGACCTGCATGTAGAATTGTGCATGTTAACAACGGAGTGTAGAATTTGGAATTTCCCCACTTGCGGGGACTAATAAAGGTTGTCTTTCTCTCTTTGTGCAACTCAAAGAATTTATATTGCTACACCAGTTAAAAAATTAAGTTAAACACACCACGTGTAATAAACAGCTTAAATAAATAAGCATTATAAGGCTCAAGCATGTTTTAGGGTTCTATACTGATAGTATGGGTCTAGAATTGCTTAAAGGTTGCAAACTCCTGGCTCAGCTGGTGGCAGTGGGGTGTATTTGGGACACAAACAGTGATTTAGGATTCGCAGTTCACGTGTTTTAATCAGACAAATTTTGTGCAGCTGCAGAGAGGGAGGGGGGAGAACAGGATTTAGATACGGAACCGAAGCCTGCAACATCTGTTAAGTGATGTGGGGAAAGGAGAAGGGGATTAATTCAGTGAGTGATTTTAAGTGGGGCCAGCCAGCAGAACTGCAGGGACGAGCTGTGCAAAAAATAATTAAAAAGGAAAACAGAAAGCTGATGGCTATGAAACATAGCCCCGATGACTAATTTACTTCTGACTGCATTAAAATAACTGTCACCGTATAAAAACCATTGTAGATTATAAGCCAACATGTTATGACTGAAATACTTCACCGTAAATCCTGACAGGACCAGAATTAGACACCCGTTATATTAGCAGGTTAGCCGAATATCAGCTACATACCGTACGCATTTTTAAAACGCCTAATCCGAGTCAAGTGCTCCTTATTTGAAATAAAAAATAAGACATTATTTGGTGTCAATATGTCGGATTTCTAAACGTGTCCTCAAACTTGGATAAACAGAAAACAAAACACGACATGACAGCGACAGCAGGCTACTGCTAATTGTAACCCGTTAACGTTAACTCGACGTGTAAAAAGTCAAGAGTAACACACAGCTTATGTCTGAGTTCCTAATATCAATTACAACACATTCACCGAGCCCGTTAACCCCGTGTTAATATCGTTCGTTACATAACTTCCTACTTTGGGGAACTAACCGCGACTGAAAAAGTGCTAGCTAACATTAGCTGCCGACCCCTGTACGTACCATGTACCACGTTCCCAGGATGATGGTCCCCGTTCGGACGTGGCAGCATCCGCAACACCTAGTGGTGTAGAGTCTGTCTCGACTAGGCTTAAAATTATGCATGTCCTCTACAAGCGTAGGGAGAAACATCAGGAGAGCCGGTCGTGGAGGAGAAAAAATCTTCTCAGCATCAACAGTCAGCTAACCAACACCAAGGAACGCCCACCGCTTCCCTGACGGCCTGCGCGCAGCGCGCATAAAAACAAACGCTCTGACGGCCAGGAAGAGGCGGGGAACACCGTTTTTGATTGACAGGGGTTTCAACCAATGGTCGCAAAGAAATTACAAACTCAAATAAAGGCATTTACCTTCATGAAAAAGCCTTTCAATATGCTGCTCCTTCCACATGGAACAGCTTACAGCCTGAACTAAAATTGTCGGAGCTGATTTCTTTAGGGGAGTTTAAGTCAATTATGAAAGATCGAGAAGGAAATTCCCATGGCCACTGTGACTGCTTTTAAACTATTTTGTCTATTTTACTATTTTATCTTGAAACTGTATCTGTATCCCACACTGTCTGGATACAGGGATTTTATATTTTTTTTGTTGTGTATGATAGCTGTTTATGTCTCTTTGTAATTTATGTATCTGTAACCTTGTTGTTGCTGCTTGGCCAAGAAGGCACCTGGTTAAATAAAAGATGATGAAGAGCTCTTAATTAAATATAATGATTTAAATGTCAATTTCAATATTATTATCAAAGTCTTGATAGCAGAGAGTTTTGCAAGAAGCAGAAATATTTAAGTGCCTCTGGGCTATTTAGGCGATCTTTTGAAACTTTATGCTTTATGCAAGACATTCTGATCTATTTTTCCGCGTCCCACTTTTTGTTTGGGTCTGTAGCTTTTAACAGTCCACACTAAATGACAGTTGTCTTATGGCTGGCAGGGCTGTCTGCACAGGAACTCCATTTGATGTCAAACTGCACACAGGTGGAGTTACTGTTCACCTTAAATCCTGATGCTATACCTGCCTGGGAAAATAAGGAGTCAACCCAAAGTTTAAAATGATGCCAATTTCGACAGGATATGATAAATACCACAAAGAAAATGTTAAACTGTTGTTGCAGCTATTCTCTGAGAGTTTGATGCCTTTTTTTAATTTACAGCAGGGAGTATATCGCATGAAGCTATACATAGTGCATGTGAGTCTCAGAAAGTTCTGGGCCAGTTTACAGTATATGAATGTATTTAAACTTAAACCCAAATAAGATTACCAGACAGATAATATAACAGCGGCTGAAATAAGCCTGCAGTTGTAGAAACTCAAAAGTCATAGTTTCAGTCAGCAGCTGCCCAGGGGTGATGGAAGTGCAAAGCCTGTGTGAGTCTGCCTTTTGTCTCCAAACCATACATCACGGTAGGTCTCACTACCATCTTGTAAACCTTCCCTTTCACTCTTGCTGCTATCCTTCTGTCACAAAGCACCCCTGACACTCATCTCCACCCACTCTACTCTGCCTGCCTGAACTCTCTTCTTCACCTCTCTTGTGCTCTGTCCGTTGCTTTGGATGGTTGATCCCAAGTATTTAAACTCATCCACCTTCACTACATCTACTCCTTGCATCTTCACTGTTCCACCTGCCTCCCTCTCATGTACTCCATCTTGCTTCTACTGACTTTCATTTCTCTTCTCTCCAGTACATACCTCCACCTCTCAAGGCTCTCTTTCCCCTCCTCTCTACTCTCACTACAGATCACAATGTGATCTGCAAACAATATAGTCCATGGAGGCTCCTGCCTGACCTCATCTGTCCACCTCACCACTGTCCTCATACATGCCCTGCACCACCCTCACATACTTCTCTGCCACTCCTGACTTCCTCATACAATTCCACAGTTCCTCTCTTGGCACCCTATCATGTGCTTTCTCTAAAGCCTCAAGGACAGTGCAACTCCTTCTGACCTTCTCTATACTTCTCCATCAGCATTCTCAAAGCAAACATTGCATCTGTTATACTTTTTCTCGGCATGAAGCCATACTGCGTCACCTCTCTTCTTAACCAAGCTTCAACAACCCATTCCTATATCCTCAGTGTATGGCTCATCAACTTGATGAGCCATACACTGACCCTCTGTAGTTACTGCAGCTCTGCACATCACCCTTATTCTTGAAGATCGGTACCAGTGCACTTCTTCTCCATTCCACAGGCATTCTCTTGTTCTCCAAGATTGTATTATAGTAAACAGTCTGGTTAAAAAGTCCACTGCCCTCTCTCCTAGACATCTCCATACCTCCATGCCATCTGGACCAACTGCCTTTCCAGTCTTCATTGATGCCCCCACTTCTTCCTTACTAATACTCTGCACTTCCTGATTTACTATCTTCCCTCCATCTGACCTCCTCTCTTTTTCATTTTCCTCATTCATCAGCTCCTCAAAATACTCTTTCCATCTTATCAACACACTCTTTTCACTTGTTAAAATATTTCCATCTATCCTTAATCGCAATATTCTGCTGCACATCCTTTCCAGCTTGGTCTCTCTGTCTCGTCAATCGATACAAGTCCTTCTTTCCTTCTTCTTTCCACCATTTAATCCTTGGCTCTACCTTCACTCGCTTCCTCTTCTTGCTTTCCAAAGTCATCCTACAGACCACCATCCAATGCCGCCTAGCTACATTCTCCTCTGACACCTCTTTTAGGTTGCACCTTCTGTATAAGATATAGTCCACCTGTGTGCACCTCCCTCCGCTCTTGTAGGTCACTCTAACATGCTTTCCCCTTCTCCCCCTCTTGTTTAGAGTAGCATAGTTTTCACTGGCACCCTGCTGGCTAACAGCACTGGTGGCGGTCATTGTTAACCCTGTCCGTGACTGATCCAAGATGGAAGTCGTATTATGAAACCGCATATTTTAATTGGTAAAGATTTTATGCCGGGGGTCCTTCCTGACGCAACCTTCACATTCACCTGGGCTTGGGACTGGCACTAGGAGTACACTGGCTTGTGGGCCCCTGTGGCTGGGTTGGCCCCAAATATGGAAATGAACAATGATCTTTTTTCAACATTTTTATTTTTATTTATCACCACTTTACATGATTCTTTACATTCTCCATTTATTAACATGTGGGGTGTGCACAATGAGTTTTTTAAAGAAAAGTTTTCTTTAACTAAATTGTGTTCACAGTCCATGTCTGTCATCTTGCACCGTTCCTCTTAATTTGCAGTGGTAACCACAGCTAAATGGTGGGCTTGAGTCTTCCTAGCTATGGAATCCAAACCAAAAAAAAAAAAGGCTGTGAAGAAAAATAGAATTTAACAGTGCATGGACAAATTTGTTTTGCCTTCACTGTCATTACTGCTGGCTTACCAGTACACTTCATCTGTGGCTGGACTTAAGTACAAATTAAAGTGAAACTGGCCTGTTTTTATTTATGATCAAAGAGGTTTTGTTTTTTATCTCCTTAGTGTAGTGGTTAACATATTTGCCTTACAAGCAAAAGGTCACGGGTTCAATTCCAATTGGGGACATAAGCCACTCTTACCATGTAGCGTTGTGGCAGGAAGGACATCTGGCATAAAACTTCTTCTTCTTTCAGCTGCTCCCGTTAGGGGTCGCCACAGTGGATCATCTGCCTCCATCTCACCCTATTCCTTGCATCCTCTTCCCTCACACCAACCCTCTGTATGTCCTCCTTCACTATATCCATGAATCTTCTCTGGTCTTCCTCTTCTCTGGCATAAAACTAATAAAAATTATTAATGCAGATCAATCTGCTGTGGCTTGGAGAAAATGCAGGGTAGCAGCCAAAGGTCCATACATCTGCTTACATAAAGGCAAGACTCAAAATGATCTTTAGAGTTTTATAGTGACTCTGAAACGTTCTTCCTCCATTTCAAAATTGTTCAGTTTTGTTGGTAATAAAAATAATTAAACAAATTAAAGTGTTGTTTTTGGGTTCTCCAATTTCATGAATGCAAATGCAAAGTAGTAGAAGTATGAAATAATCATGAAGATTTTAATTATTTACATGTCTGAGTCTGAGTTACCGGTAATACTAGTATAGGCTACTTTATACTTAACATGCTGTGACACCTTCATCATAAGGCTGAAATATGTTGGTTTAGTCAAAAATTGCTTCAGGTTGCCAACTCCTGCTGTAGGAACATAAAAGACTACATCTTACTATATGTTACACACTACACTATTTAATCACCAGTCAAATCTGATTTAAGATAACACTTAAAAAGTTATAGCTTTACTGCTATCTTTGCTGTGGTAAAATTCTCCTACGGATTATAGTTTAGGGGTGTGCCAGAGCTTTAGCAACTTTGGAGGTATAAAGTTGATCAGCCATCACATGAAGATATGAGAGATAGTTTAAGAAGAAAGGTGAGGATCAGTGAGCAGCAGTATGGCTTCCTGCTGACAAAAAGTACTGCACATGCAGTGTTTGCTTTGAGAGTGCTGGTGGAGAAGGATAGAGAAGATCAGAAGAAGTTGCACTGTCTTTGTGGCTTTAGAGAAAGCCTATGATAGGGTGCCAAAAGAGAAACTGTAGTACTTCATTAGGAAGTCAGTAGTGGCAGAGACGTATGTGAGGGTGGTGCATGAAATGAGGACAGTGAGACAGTGGTGAGGTGGGCAGATGAGTTCAAGATGGGGGTGGAATTACATCAGGGATCAGTTCTGAGCCCCTTTTCATTTGCAATGGTGATGGACAGGTTGACAGGTGAGGTCAGGAAGGATCTCCATGGACTATGATCTTTGCAGATGACATTGTGATCTGTAGCAGCAGAATTTAATATACATAGGAACAAGATTCAAGAAGCTTTTGTCATTTCAACCAGGTATAGCTGATGCAGAACATAGTGAAATGAGATAATGTTTCTCCAGGACCTGGTGTAGAAACAAAGGTACGAAAAAACAGAGCTAGGACTCAGGAGTATTTTTCCTAGCCACAATTTAAAAATAAATAAAGTGCAATGTGTGCAATAGTTGCAAACAGTGCAAAGCTCACCCTTTTACATCTAAAAACAGATGAACATAGTGCAAAAATCAAGTAGTGAGGTAGTGCAGATAGCGTGTGTGAGTGTGTGTGAGGGGTGTGTGGGGTCATCCACAATGCTGTTAGCTTTGCGGATGCAGCGTGTAGTGTAAATGTCCGTGATAGAGGGAAGAGAGATTCCGATGAGCTTTTCAGCTGTCCTCACTATCCGCTGAAAGGTCTTGCGACCCGAGATGGT
>VUQH01036563.1:0-22313 GCA_015106775.1 Etroplus canarensis | reverse complement strand
TCTAAGTGGCGCAGGGGTAATATTATGTAATGTCATTGCCAAAAGGAGAAAATGGAGAAAAGTAATTTTAGCTGGCTGTTCTACGAGGCTCAAACTCTCTAACAATACATGACCTTAGCACATAGTCTGGACTTACCACATTACATTATAATCATACAAAAAGAAAAGTACATCAACCACCGGATGTCTCTAACAAGAAGTCAAAGTGAGAGTTCAGTGCTATTTAGTGCAGGAGCATTGCCAATTGTGAGTGACATGATAGATGTGAACTGTGGAGAACAAATCACCTGCCAGTCTAGGGAGAATAGCGACTCTTCCACATGAATAAAATCTGCAGCATAGATAAAGACAATAGACACAAACGCATACTGTGAGAATGACACATTCTGAGACTGAACCAAAAATTACCTGGAGAAGAAAAACTAGCATTGCCATAGAAGAAGCAAAATATGTCACAGCCACTTATAGCCTGAGGGGAAAAAACCAACCAGCAGAACAACATATGAAACTGTCCTGATTCTTCTTTTAAAATGATTTGTTTATCTTCCTTTATTATTCTCACTGTTGCCATTCAGCTGTAAAACTATATCTCATCCTGTCATATAAATGGTAAATGGACTGGTACTTATATAACACTTTTCTACTCTAAATGAGCACACAAAGTGCTGTTTTCTACAAGCCTCTTTCATCCATTCACACAGCGCTTTATTCTATGCCTTAAGCGCATTTTAGCTATCACGCACACATTCACACTCCGATGGATGCATTGGGAGCAATTTGGGGTTTAGCGTCTTGCCCAAGGACACTTCGGCACGTAGACTGGAGAAGTCAGGGATCGAACTGCCAACCTTTGTGTTGAAAGACGACCCACTCCACTTCCTGAGCCACAGCCGCCCCGATTTTTGATTTGTTTTCTACAATTAGGTTTTCTTAAAGTTCACTGTGGTGTATCCCAGTGCTTCCAATACTCTGTTTCAAAATCTATAGTCAGCTATAGAGTCTGTGAGAAGTAATGTCTTAATGTGACTGCTACACAATAAAAATAACCTTATGGGTAACATAAGGTCGTTAAATAAAATGGTACTCACACAGCACTTTTCTACTCTAGCTGAGCACTCAAACTACGTTTTACTTAAGCCTCAGTCACAAACACATTTATTCTAGGCCTTAAGCACTATTTAACCATCATTATCACACTCCAATGGGTGCATTTGGAGCAACTTGGGGTTCAGTATCTTGCCCAGGGGCACTTCGGAATGTGGATTGGAGGAGCTGTGGATCTAACCACTGATCTTCAGGTTAGTAGATGACTCACTCTGGCTCCTGATGGCTGACTTTATGGTGCTGTGTCAATGCTACTGACAGCCTACGCACAGCTTTGGAGATTGTGGTCTACAGGTTGTAGTCACTTACTGTCATCAGGGGGCAGTGTCACAAACAACCAGTCTGTGGGCTACTATTG
The DNA here is from genome assembly GCA_015106775.1 of Etroplus canarensis. NCBI lineage: Eukaryota > Metazoa > Chordata > Actinopteri > Cichliformes > Cichlidae > Etroplus > Etroplus canarensis. The sequence goes on along the minus strand of VUQH01036563.1, from coordinate 20,851 downwards.
TTTGCTGTTGCCGGTCGTTCAGCCAGATACGGGGAAGGGTGAATTTATAATATACAAAGAGCTGAAGTGAACTTACGTGTTTAAAACAATAAGTAGGGTCCACCACGGCCAGTGTCTGCGATTTTCAGGCTGCTTCGCTGAGCTTTGATGGTTTTTTATGCTTCTCCCCTTATGTTGAGAACTCCACTATTGCTCCCTTTCCTGTCTTGGCCAAATTTTCAACCAATCAGCAATCAACCTATCAACAGCATCACCCATGTCAAGCTATGTGCTGTTGGTTTTTTTGGAAGACTATGTGCAAGCACATCTCTGTAGGTTGTATTTGCTTTTGCTCTGTGTAGGCAAATACCTACAAACACAAATACAGTCCTGTAAATTAGCCTTGAGCCACAGCTGCCCCCAGGGGGTGCGTGAAAAGGGAGGCTGATAATAAATAGTGTGACACATTTTTTTCCTATGATTGTGTCACGCGCAGTATTGGGGGTAATGTATTACAAAGTCACTCATTACTGCAGTCAAATTGCATTTGTTTGTAGTAATATAAAGGGGTGCACTACTTAACAGGGGCATTTCAAGCATTTTTTAAGCGGGGTGGCACAAGGGGGGGAACAAGAACAGGGCAGGGAGTCAGAGGAAATCAGAATATTTAATCAGAAAAAAATCAATATTGAGAAAACATTGGACACAATTTCCAGACCCATGTGCAGCCGCGTGTGCTATTGTAGATTTACTATGTGAAAAGTGGTGATGCATAAGAGTTGAAACATCATTTTGTGTTGAATAATTGTTTTGCATAGTGGAGGAAAATTTATTTAAACTTTTTACTTTATTTAAATTTATAATCCTGCTTAAGGAGCTTCATAGTGCACAAGTTGTGTAATCAAATGCATTTTAAGTATTTAAAAAGCAAATGTACTTATGTAGAATGGCCCCTTTCAGAATAATATACATGTATATCACTTTAATATTGGAGCTATTCATTGATTTTTTTTTTACTGGGTGGCTTGATCCATAAAAATGCAATACATCAGTAAAATAATAAGTAACTAAAGAAATCAAATGAATAGTATGGAGTAGAAAGATTAAGATGAGATCAGACCTGATCTCGTCTTTGTTTAGGTCAGCAACCAAAATGGGTGACATGCACCACAGTGAATCATTTTAGCTCATCTCATATGAGAAATGAAACTGCATCTGGAATGTCTAAACAGAAAGAAAAGCATGGTAGAATGTTTGTGAGTCTTCCACATGGCTCCATTACTTCTGTGGGGTCCTTATGAGGACAGTGCACACCACAACCCCTTAAGAATTTTTTTCCCTTCTGCTCAACTTTGTAAAGTGAAATAGGAACGATGTTGCGATATAGCCAGTTGGAACTGTGAAATAGAGCACAAGACAGCCGGCTTCTTACAAACCACTTCAGTTTTTGTCTGTGAGCTTTCTTGTCCCAGGAATCATTAGCTAGTACCTCCTTCCTGATTGTATCACACATGACCCGAACGACCGTGTGATCAGGTAGAAGCGTAAAGACTGCCGTGTCTGTTGGTCTTGAAAAGGTCATATTTTATGACTGTAACTACATAATCTGGCACAGTGAGCACTGTAACAGATGAAATTATTGTGTAGTCTAATCCTGACATTAGACATGCAAGTGAGCCTTGTCCTTCCTACAACAATGTTCTATGATTTGCCCTTTGAGCTGGTTTTTACCAACTTGGCTGTCGTCTTTAATACATTATTAAAGAGCATAAGAGAAAGGTCTTGTACATGTCCTTATTAGATTAGGGATTTGTGCTGATATGTGGGTCCATGTAAGATTTAACATTATATTGTTAAATGGAAGTTACGTGACAAGGGATATCAGGCAATATGGCGGGGTGATGCAAAAGTAGTACAACAACCAGTGTAATGAATTAATTACTACAGGGATTAGTAATGGAAAACTTTAAAATTGACAAGTACTGTGTAATACATTGCACAGGGGTGATAAAAAAACTCCAACAATAGTCACGCATGTGAAGGTTGATTGAACCTTGTGCAGGAATGGCTGACCCTACCTCTAACTGTAAAGATTACTGGGAGGGTAAATGCACTATAAGGACAAATGCATTAGGCCAACTACTCATTACACCTATAGGAGCTTTTATGGCATCCCATTCTACATCCAAAGGCATTAATATAAAGTTGATTCCCCTCTTTGCAGATATAACAGCTTCCACTCTTCTGGGAAGGATTTCTGCACAATTTTGAAGTGTGTCAGTAGGAATATTTGCCAGTTATGAGGTCAGACAACGATGTTGTATAAGAAGACCTAACTTGCAATCTCTGTTCTACTTCATCTCAAAAGTGTTAAATAAGGTTGAGATCAGGGCTCTTTACAAGCCAGTCAAATTCTTCCACACCAGACTAATGGAACCAGGCCTTTATGGGCCTTGCTTGATGCACTGGGGCACAGTCATGCTGAGACAGAAAATTTCCTCCTCCAAACTATTCTTACAAATTTGGAACCATATAATTGTCCAGAATTTCTTGGTAAGGTGAAACTTTAAGAAGTCACTTCACTAGAACTGAGGGGCCCAGGCCAGCCCCGGTAAAACAAACCCATAGCCTTATCCCTTCTCCACCAAACTTTACAGTTGTTAAAATGCAGACAGGCAGGTAACTTTCCCCTGGCATTCGCCAAACCCATACTGGTCCATCAGTCTGCCAGATAGAGAAGTGTGATTCATCACTCCAGAGGAACGGTGTGCTTTACACCATTCCATCTGACAATGGTGCTTGGTGATGTAAGTTTTACATGCAGCTGACTGACAATGAAAACTCATGGCATGAAGCTGGATGGCGAGGTGCCTAATTTTATGCAGCTGTGGCAATGAGACTGAAAGAAACACTTGAATTCAGTGATTAAGAGGTGTGACCCAATACTTTTGTCCAGACACTGTACTTTTAATGGGCACTGCTAAATAAACCATGCCCAAAAATGGCATCAAAAATCAGTGACACCTTAAAGATTTTAATTTGAATATGTCTTTGTCAATAAACCTATTTTTTAAATTTAAAAAAACAAACTGGTGCAGTGGAAGTGAGTGAATCCAGGAATTAAGAGTGATATACAGATGTATTTTTATCTCCAGTGGCAAGTTTAACTTCATCTCCCCTCAAGCTAAACAGCCTCTCACATCTCTGCTACATGCGACTCTGTTTTTCTGCTCTCTTGGCTTGTTTTTGAAGCTCCACTGGCTCCATTTTCTTGTCATGAGGAAACACTCTCTCCCCCTCTCTCTCGCACACACACACACACTTTCATAGGTGTTTGCAGACTGACATGTGCATAGGTAACCGCAAGTGCAAACCAAGAAGGGACATGCCGGTGACATAATCAGTGAGTGTCTCTCCATGTTAGCATCTTATGAGCCTGTGAAAAAGAGGGAGGGTGGCATGCACAAAAGAGGAGGGTTTTAAGTACTTGTGCATGGCTTTATGAAGCAAAAACAGGATGACTTAGAGAGGGAGGGAAGACTGGAACAAGTGAGGTAGGAGTAGAGGAGCATGCAGATTGGCTTATTGTCTTAGCTGTAGTCTTCTTACATGTTCTGCTGTGGAGACAACTCCCTGCTACTGTCACGCCAATAAAGGAGATTTGAATTTTAATTGTCATCACACTGAATAAGCAGAATCTTCACTGGAGGAGCCCTGCTTGTGTAGTAGAGACAGAGGGGGTGGTCTGTGTGAGTCAGACATGAGAGATGAACACATAAACCTTCCTCGTTTCATTATTTTTTTTTTTAGCACGTGCCTCCCAGTAATTTCTTTCTCTCATAATTCCAGCATACTGAACATTTGTTACATCTGTCATGGAGCGGCTGCGCCGCTGACCTCTGCACCCCCTGCTTATTGAGGTGTCAGTGAGCGAGAGAGCGGGTCTTCTGCAGTTGTGCTTGCTAAGTCTGTGGATGAGAGCACCAACTAAATGCTTGAAATGTAAAAGTAAAATGTAGGGGATGCGGAAAAGAGCAGAGGAGATAAAAGAGGAGAGAAATAGAGAGGGTAGTCTTTTGCTTTGGAATGGATGGGGAGGAGGAGGCGGAGGAGGTGGAGGGAGAGCGGAGATAGAGAGGGTGGTCTTGCTCCTGACAGTGACTGAGAGCGAGCCTTTATCGTGTTGCCAGGAAAAGAACACAGAAGCACATATCAATAGTGCTGTTACTCTATTTCTCTTTGCTCTTCATCTCATCTTCCTCCTCACCCCCCGTTCATTCTCTTCCTTGTGAAGATCCGGTGGTTGCATGTTTCAGCTGTATCTTAAGGATAAATGGCGGCCTGGGCCCTTGTTTTCTTACTGTACCACATACTGACGTATTGTAGATAAACTGTGAATCTGTGGGTGAGGTGAAGAAAACCCGATAGTGGGAAGATGGGGACGTGTTTGAGTGTGTATGCGTGTGCGAGGATTCAGTTTTCATAGTGTGAAGTGGTGAGAAACAGCCCCAGCATGGTGATGGCTCAGGGCCTTCAGTTAACAGTGCAGCCCAGGTGCACCCTGGGATGCATGATAGATGGCGAATAGGTAGAAAAGAGGGAATGAGCCAGAGAGGGACTTAGCAGAGGAAGCCCAGACAAGGAGGAAGGAAACATTTAGGCGAGTGTAGAGGAGGAGAAAAGGCTAGAAGGGTGGAAGAAAGGAGCCAAGGAGGGACAGAGGCAGGGAGGATGAGGGCAAGCAAGAGCTGGAGATTGAAATCAATAGATATGCCTGGAGTGGTGAAGGTAGCACCAGACAGAGGGAGAGAGTGTTGGGGAATAAATGGATTAATAACATCCCTCATTTGAATCACTGCTGGTGTCTGCCTCTTTCCTTCAACCCAGTTTGACCTTTCCCCTCTTCCCTTCTGCTTGTACAAGGGACAAGAAGAAAGATGCCTGACTATAGAAGCATGCTCACCCCTCTGACTCCCTAAACCACTTTATAGCCTCCTTGGAACACTCTGTGGTGAACCTCAGTGTCTCCACTGTCCCTGCTTCCACTCACCATTCTGCAACTTATTCTAACTTTTTATCAAAGACAATTTTAACTCTCTTTGTGAGGATTGTGTCATTGGAAATAATATAAAAAGTAAAACAATATTAGGATTAAACAATCTTTTCACCATGCCGAGTCATTAACTTTTACTTTATGGTGGCTTCTGGGTCATGATGGTTAAATCTATACCTTTGAGTCCTGTATAAGTGGCTGCGTTGCTTTATTACTGCTTTGGAGGTGGAAAATGCAGCAGACAAGCAGAATAGCTTCTATTCTACCAGACGTTTAGGGAAAGAACTACCTTTCATTTGCTGATTGTGGTCTGATATAATGGACAAATTAGCCTGAGTTGACTTTTTCATTCAAGATTTAAAAAAAAACCTGTTCAAAGTCTGCTACTTAATTTTTTATCATGTGAAACAAATACTTTTAATGGTACATGTACAAATTTGGAATAAGACACGTTGCTTTGGATGTTTATTGACGATTTAACTTAAATAAAAAGATCATATCTGTCTTTTATCAGAAACTTGTAACAAAGCTTTCTGTCCTTGCACTTCTGCATACAATAATCGCTGCAGATTCAACAACTTGAATTCATAGTGACTCTGAAACATTAGCTCATTGATTGCTAGTGGATAGCAGTCACCTGAAATGCCTGCTAACTGATTTTGTGAATGGTAGCTAGCTGACTAACTAAACTAACATAAAAAAACTGTCCCTGGCAGATTTACAAATCCAATTCCAGAAAGGTTGGGATGTTGTACGAAATAAAAATAAAAAGCACAATGCAATGATTTGCAAATCTTATAAACCAATAATTTATTCACAAAAGAACATGGAAAACATATCAAATGTTGAAAGTGAGACATTTTACTGTTTCATGAAAAATACTAGATCATCTTGAATTTGATAACAGCAACAAGCCACAAAAATGTAAAACTGTGTAGAATCCCCTCTTCTTTTAACAAGAGTCCATTAAGCATCTGGGAACTAAGGAGACCAGCTGCTGGACCTTTGGGAGAGGAATGTTGTTCCATTCTTGTCTGATATAGGATTCCAGTTGCTCAACAGTCCCGGGTTTTATTTGTCGTATTTTGTGTTTCATGACGTGCCAACTGTTCTCAGTTGGTGAAGATCTGGACTGCAGGCAGGCCAGTCCAGCTCCTGGACTCTTTTACTATGAAGCCATAATTTTGTAATAACTGCAGTATGTGTTTTAGCATTGTCTTGCTGAAATATGCAAGGCCTTCCCTGAAAAAGTTATCATCTGGAGGGGATCATATGTTGCTGTAAAACCTGTACATACATTTTAGCACTGATGGTGCCTTTCAAGAAGTGCAAGTTTCCAGTACCATAGGCACTAATGCACCACGGTACCATCAGAGACGCAGACTTCTGAACTGAGCGCTGTTAACAGGCCGGACAGTCCCTCTCCTCTTTAGTCTAGTAGATGTGGCATCCATAAGTTCCCGAAAGAATTTCAAATTTCTATTTGTCTGACCAAATAATAGTTTTCCACTTTGCCTCAGTTCATTTTAAATGAGCTTTGGACCGGAGAAGATGGTGGAGTTTTCGGATCATGTGGCTTCTCCTTTGCATGATAGAACTGGAAGGCACAGCCAACTGTGTTCACAAGCAATGATTTCTAAATGATCACTGAGTATTTTTCATAAAAACGTAAAATGTCTCACTTTCAACATTTGATATGTTTTCATTGTTCTTTTGTAAATAAAATATTGGTTTATGAGATTTGCTAATCATTGCATTGTGTTTTATTTATGATTTTTCACAGCAACCCAGACTTTTTGGAATTGGGGTTTTATATATTTGTGTTGTAAAATTTAAAAAAAAAAAAATTCTTCTAACTAACTGCATGTGCACTTTATATGTGTACCTGCATTTACCAGACACAACTGAACATCTTACTGCAGTGGAAATAAAACTGAGCTATATGGATTTACTGCATAGATATGATAAAGAAAAAAATAACAGCCTGTTATTTCATTCAAACATGCAGGAGTTCAAAATTTTCCTCATGGATTAACATTTTCTAAGTAGTATATCTCCCCTTAAGGATACAAGATAAGCAGGAGTTACGTTAAAGATTAAACAAGGTGTTTGGTCAATCTTATGCTATCTTAGATACTTGTTTATTTTCTGTTTGTTTTTTATTTAATTCATCCCACAAAGCATCCCCAGCTAATGAAGATTGCCTTGGCTCTTACGTTAACACTCATTAACTTCTGTAAGAGTGGGCCATGCCAATAAATGCTTGCATTTCATGTTATAGCAGATATACACACATTTTAATTTTTTTCCTTATACTTTTGTCCTTTTTTGCTTTGTATCAGACTAAAGTCTCTAAAACTCTTCATAGTATACTCACCAATAACTTCATTAGTTACACCTTGCTAGTACCAGAACTACCTTAATTCTTCATGCCATAGATTCAACAAGGCGCAGGAAACATTTAGCACCATTATGGGATCACACAGTTGCTGCAGATTTGTGAGCTGCACATACATGATACAAATCTCCTGTTCCACAACATCCCAAAGGATTGGATTGAGATCTGCTGACTGTGGAAGTCATTTGAGTATAGTGAACTCAATGTCATGTTCAAGAAACCAGTTTGAGAAGAAATTGACACTCATCAGTTCAGGCAATGATTTTCCAGTCTTCTGTTGTTTGATTTTGATGAGCCTGTGTGAATTGTACTCTCAGTTCCTGTTCTTAGGTGCCACTTCCTCTCACCTAATATGGTCATCTGCTGCTGTAGCCCATCTGCTTCAAGGTTCAACATGTTTTGCATACAGAGGTGCTCTTCTGCATACCTTGGTTATAATGAGAGGTTTTTTGAGTTACTTTTATCCTTTCTCCAGCTCAAAGCACTCTGGCCAACAAGGCATTTTCACTCAGAAAACTGTCATTCACTGGATCTTATCTCTTTTTCAGTCTGTTCTCTGCAAACCCTAGAGATGTTTGCGTGAGAAAATCCCAGTAGATCAGCAGTTTCTGAAATATGCAGGCCAGCCAACAACTCTGCCACATTCACAGTCACTTAGATCACCTTTCTTCCTCATTCTGATTCTCAGCTTGAACTTCAGCAGGTCATCTTGACCATGTTGACAAGCCTAAATGCACTTAGTTGCTGCCATGCAATTGGTTGATTAAATATTTGCATTAAGGAGGAGTTGAAAAGGTATGCCTAATGAAGTGGCTGGGGAGTGTATTTTTTCAGCACATTTATGGACTTTTTCTTTTATGATTAACAGTCAAACACATTCTTTTTTAGTCCACATCAATCAAAAAGTTAACAGAATCAGAAGTTATTTTCACTAGTGTTTAAAAAAATCTTTCCTTTGAGTTTAATAAATATCTACAACATCATAGTGTGTTCTGCATGACTGATGAGTTAAACCCCAAAGTGAAAAAGTCAAAAATATTTGCCTTTCCATTTTTAATTCCTTTCTGTTTTATAGTATCATAAAGTTTTGTAGTAAGCTAAATTTTCATATAAGCAGATTTTTCAGTATTTGGGAAATAACTGATAAACGCAGGACATCACAGAAAGATTTGGGCACATAATTCATCTTCTTCTGTTTATCCAATTCAGGGTTGCGGGGGTTGCTGGAGCATATCACAGCTGTCATAGGGTGAAAGGCAGGGTACACCCTGGACAGGTTGCCAGTCTGTTGCAGAGCCAACACAGAGAGACAGACAACCATTTATGCGTACATTCATACCTACAGTCGATTTAGAATCGCCCATTAACCTAGCCCCCTTTGCATGTTTTGGGCTTTGGACTATGGGAGGAAGTCAGAGCACAGAACCCACGGGGAGAACATGCAAACTCTACACAGAAGGGTCTAAGCTAGCCGGCTGTTGGATTTGAACCCAGACCCTCTTGCTGTGAGGCAACAGTGCTAACCACCGAGCCACCGTTTTTATTAATAAATTTGTGTGACTTCAGTCCTCACAGTCTTTTTACCCACTAAATTTCACTGTGACACTTCTCCCCTTCGGCCATTTAAAGAGCAATTTCATCCAAATAACTAAAACTCTTTTGGCAATAAAAATGTAAGAAAAAAGAAAAACTCCAGCAGTAGTCTCCTCATGATCCCAACTGCCTATGACTAAGATAATGTGTCTGTGATAGCCCACAAAAATCAGTCTTACCTAAGTTATTCCTCCATCTTTAATATTCATTCACTTAGACTCCCCCAGCTGCCGATTCCCAGAGACACCAATATGAAAACCAGAGCGCATCCATTTAATTTGTGGACTCACCTTTCACTGTAGCCACCCTATTTAGTCTTCTTAGCCTAACTCTCTGAGACACTCAGACAGACACGCACAGAGAAAGAACTATTACCGTTCTACAAGGACCAGGGGACAAACAAGAGCAGCAGCAGGAAAAGCATCAGACTGCAGAGGCCCCTCTGTGGGTCGTCTGCTAAACTTAGAGCAGAAATGGGCCAGAGAGAAACAATCTGTGCATTTTGTGGGTCTGTTCCTAAGAGTGTATGTAGGTCTGAGTGTTAAGTGGTATTACCTTTCATTCAGTCTGATTGTGTTAAGATGTGAAACAAAAAGCGCTTTTGCCGCATTATGTCTCTCACCGAGATAAATTAATTCCTTCTGTTTTCTTTTCGTATTTATATTTTTTCTGTGTTTTTCTCCTTTAAATACCTGGAAGCGAACAGTGGCTGCCACATTACAATTAGTCAAATATTTTAAGTATGACCTGCGCTTTTTTTAATTAACTTGAAAAGTACTTAGAATAAGGTCACTGGTAATTAGACGATGGTCTGACAAATGTGTGAGCTAATTAAGCTTGTATGTGTTTGATTAAAGATAAGTAGGCTTCGATGATAAGAAACAGGATGATGAGGCATGAGAAGAGTGAAGTATGGGGAAAAAGAGGGACTGCGAGTGAGGGGACAAGTAGAGACAATAATTGTGTGTGAAGCAAGAGAGCATGCACAAGGGACAGGGAAAGAGAGAGGGGGTGCAGAGGGGACCACTCGTCATCATTACGTACTACATGTAGTAAAGGTAGCTTGTGCTCTCAGGCCTTATCAGAAATGAGCACTCGTGTGTTTGTCTGTGTGTCGCATATCCCTGCTTATAGCTCCTGTGTGTCTGTGTGTCTGTGAAGGCCTGTGGCTGTAGTGAGTTTATATCTCCTGCCCACTGTCTTTTAAATGGACTATATTCAAGCGAAGGCCAGCTGTTCCCTTTTTCCTCCTGCCTCACCTCCCACTCTAGTTCTCTGTTTTCCATCCCTCCATCCTTCCGCTCTGTTTCAGTGTCTCTCTCTCGCTCCCTCTCTCTGGCTGGCTTCTCGTTCCATCAGGCAGTGCGGCAACAGCAGCAGTCAATAGCAACACCCCCCCCGCTCAAGTTCAAAAGATCCTTTATAGGCAGAATAGAAATATGCATTGCCAAAAACCTCCCAGCAACAGACACCATCATCTCTCTCTGGCTTTCTCTACCTTTCTATCTCAGTCTTTGTCTCTCTTCCATATATATTCCTTTTTTCCTGAATGCTAGTTCCTCACTGAAAAAGAAGATGCCTAAATGACACATATTGCACGAAAAGTTAGCTAAAAATAGAACATCTTATGAGCTAATTGGGATGTAAGCCTTGTCCCACATTCTCACGAATTATTTGTGGGGTTTTCTTGTTTTTTTTACATCTGAGAATTCAGGATAAATATTTATTCTTTGTGTAAAGTTTGATTGTGAACCATGGAATCCTCATGAAATAAGACATTTCATAGTTAAAGAATAGTTAGACAGCAAGATGAATACCTTTTGCAAGTATTTGAAGTAAATATGAACCTACAGGTAAAAACCAATTGCTGTATAAAAGATGGATGGCGTGGCGCTACTTCCTCCAGTTGTACAAAAGTGAAGCCAAAATTTCCTGTTTGTGGGAGCTACCACCTTGCAATTTTGGAGCCAGAGTCTGCACAGTAGTGATTTGGGATGGAGTCACCATATGTGACTTTCACCCACCCATCCTATGGAATGTCAGAATCAGAATACTTTATTAATCCCAGTGGGAAATTGCTTACCAGGGGGGAAATGTGATGTAGTCACAACTGCCAATCACGAGGTTACACCCCAATTTTATATCATCAAAGTAGTAATTTAAAACAAACTTAAGGGAAGGATTACCCTTTGAACCCAAATCAGCCTTATAAGAACTACTTAAAATGGCAAAAAACATCTTCAGAAAAAATTTGACCTGAGGATAACTTTTTCAGTTAGTTTGATCATTTTCCATCCACTGAAATAGAGGGGGCGGGACTTTGGACCTATTCTGCACCAGGGGCACTAGAGATGTTTTGCCTTCTCTACTGGTCAACTGTCAGGTCGTCCATGTTTTCTGCAGTCATTGGTAAAAATTAGCTAGCTTAGCTTAGCCAAAAGGTGCAACAGTTAGCCTGCTATGCCAATAAAATATCTATCTATCTTTTCCTTTAAATTGTTAAAGTGGTGTGTCTATGCATTTACAAAACATATAGTGTAAAGAGATGACCACTTATTGCAAGAAGACTTAGTGTTACCAAAATGTTAAAAAGACAGACAAGTAGTTGAATTCATGATAAGAACTGTAATTACAGCAAACAATCTTCAAAATTCAAATTACATTATTACAAACTAAACCAAAAATAAATATACCGTATATGTCAACATTCTAGAATCTTACCAACTTTCTAGAATCTTTTTTAACATTTTGGAATCTTGTCAATATTCCTGAATCTTACCAACATTCTCGAATACTTTAAACTTTCTGGAATCTTGTCAGAATTCTACAATCCTGTCAACACTATACAATCTTGTCAGCACTCTGGACTCTTGTCAGCATTCAATAATCTTGTCAACTTCCTAGAATATTGTCTGTATTTTACAATTCTATCAACATTCGAGAATCGTGCCAGCATTCGACAATTCTGTCAACATTCTGGAATCTTGTTTTTGATATATGCTAGCATTCTACTGTAGAATTTTATCTTACATATATGTCAACATTCTAGAATCTTGTAATTATTCTTTGCAGGTGTGGCTTATCAAACAAAAGACTAAACTGAAAATGAGGGAAAAACTGAAAATGCTGTCATGATTTATGCTTATATGTATGGCACCATGTTGGTTTTCAGCCTCATTGAAACATAAAGAAAACAGTTTCTGCAGCTAAAACTATGCAACAATGCTATATCATATTGACTGTTTTTGATAATTACGTGTGAACAGAGTATGCACATAATGCAGCAAATGTCAATGCAAATGTTTGCACTTGACCTGTGAGTCCCCATTTAGTACTGTATTTGCTTTATGTGATCACGCTACAATGCACTTTCCCCGTTTAGCAGTGTACCTCATGTCGTTTTACTGTGTCATTATTTGTGTGGAGTGTGTATGAGTGCCTGTGTGTGTCTGAAGCAACACCCTGATATTAGTCTGTGATTGTAGTGTTGATTTGTCTTTTTGTGTTTTGTATTGTGTTTGAGTCTTCTCTTACAGAGTGGGGTTTGATTGCTGCTGCTGCTGGTTTTGCTGCTGTGTGTGTGCGCGCACAAGCGCTTTTGTGCCTGCCCAAATGTGTTTATATGCACTTAAAGCCATTCAAATGTGTGTGTATATATGTGTGTTTTTGTATATGTGTGTGCATATTCCAGAGCAAGATTGGAAGTGGGTCTATTTCTTTTGCAGTCACTGATGTGCCCCTGTGTGTGTAATTGAAATACCTGAGCTATTGACTCTCCCTCCTCTCCAAGTCAAATAACTGCTCCAGGAGTGTGTGAGTGCACTCATTTGGAAGCTCTGGGGCAGAGCAGGCAACTCTGTCGGACCAAAGCCATAGAATACACACATACACACACAAGCATACATAGCACATATCCTTTATGAAGCTAAACAAACTCCAATACAGACACACAAGAACACTGGAGCAAAGTTACAGGCAGAAAATCATGCACATGTTTTAATGGAGGCACACACACACACACACACACACACACACACACACACACACGCACGCACGCACGCACGCGCGCGCGCGCACACACACACACACATACGTCTAAAAGTCATTACTTTAAATTTAAGTTCAATTTGAAAACAATTCCATTCAAAGGATCACATAGGAACGGAGAGTTATAGATGGCATGCCTTGGTCTTGGCCTTGCATTGTGATTTGTTTCCTAATTCAAATGCCCATTTCATGTATCAGGTTATGGCTACTTGGTTTTTGTCCTCATTGGGAAGATGTTTCTCATAATGTGACAGTGTCCTCACATCATGATTAATGCCTGTCTCCTCTCACTTCATCTCTCTCTCTCTCACACAACCACACACACACACACACACACACACACGTCCATATTTTACACAAACACACAGGTTTCCCACATAGGAAGGCACACGTGTCTTGCTTCTGTCTTCTCCTTTTTGACAGCAGCATGCCTGTCTGTGGTTGAACAACTCAGGCTTAGACTCCTCCTCTGTAAATGGGTGGCTGACTGCCTGACACACACATTCATGTACACATGAACACACACCTCCATTTGCCTGCTCCCTTACTGACTCCTGGCTTCCTGCCCCTCACTCGCTCCATGCAGGATCACAGTCGTCTGCCAGCCCGCCCCGTTCTTCTCCATTCATCCCATTGTCACCACATTGTCCTCTGCCTCTGTCCCTCTGGAGGCTCCAAATCTCAGCTGCATCCACACTGCTTTTTGTACATCTCTGTCTTTTATTCTAGCTTGCTTAATTCCTTTTCCTCCCCTTTAGTTTCTCTCTGCTCTCCTCTTATCTGCTCTCTCTTCTGTGGTTTTATCTGCTCTTTTTCTGACTCTCCTTGTATCTCTCCATCTCTCTCTCCCCTGTCTCCAATGGCCATTCATCCTGCCGTATTGTGTTGTGTAGTGTATTGTTGTCTGTGTACAGTAGCCAGCACTGACGTCAGCTGTGGATCCACAGAGAGGACAGTGAGCGGCTCAGAAGCAGTTTCAAAGCCTCGCTGGCCAGCTTCTTGTGTCTGGCCGACTGACTTGCTGGCCCTCAAAACCCCCTCCGGGAATTTTAACGCTCACTAATCGATCCTCGTGCCAGCAGAGGTGATAATGTGGCCAGACCCTAATTATTGCTGCTGTAAATGAAGAGTGGTGTTTTGCAGCACTTCATTTTGGTCAACCCACCAGTGTCTTTTTTGTTTCCTCCTATATCTCCAACCCTCTTTGCGTTTGCATTTTCCTTGCTCTTCTTTAAGCATGTACTTTTCTCAAACGCTAATGAAAATTCTGCAGACCTCTGGCACTCTGAATGAGTGTGTTGGACAGTACATTAATACTGCTCTTAAGAAAAGAGAGATAGTAGGAGAAAGCCAGAGGAAATGGTGGTGGTAGTGGTGGGCGGGGGGGGCAGGGTGGCAGGGGTGCTCTATAGAGGATAAAGGGGGGAGCGGGAGTGCACGAGTCTGGAAATTCAATTATAACTGTGCCCTGGCAGTGATTCTAGTGGTATTAATGGGACGGCAGAGCGAGAGACGAGATGGATAGAGATGAAGAATGAGAGAAGAAAGGGCAGAGAAGAGATAGAAATTTGAGCAACAAATGGATTCGCAGTGAAACATGATACATCGGCGTGTTCATCATTATTTCATGATTTTGAGATGCAGCGTTTGTGTAGAAGCCGCTTTATATTTCACGCAGCACTGCATAATGGCGAGTTTTCAACCTCATGGATGCAGTACATTACCCTCATTATTTGTGAGAGTTCTTACCTACATGCTCATTGTACACCTCAGCATGCTACCTCAATCGCACAGCCCTGATCTCATTAATGCAGAAACAAGGTAACAGATCAACCCACGTGAATCCCTTGGGAGGGGCAGGTTAGCCTTTGATGATGAATGAAGTGCAGAGAGAGTCCTAAGAACCAAGCCTGCCAGCCTGCCTGCCTGCCTGGTCTTACTGTCAGCTTCAGCTCACATGCAGTGGAACGCAAATCACACAATAAAAATCCCTATCCCTATCACTCTCATTCATATAATTTGCCACATTAGGAGCATGAATACCCAGGAACATAAACACACTACTGCACATTGTGTACACACAAGTTAGACACTCACATCAACTCAGAGACAGAAACACACATACACAATAATGTGCTCAACTTGCAGAACTGCAGAGTCTTGTCTAGACTAGTATTTCTCACCTCCTTCTCTTCTTCTGTCCAACTCAAAATTCCATTTCAACTCTCAAGCAAGATGCAGGCTTGGGTATCAGTATGTAAGCAGTGTTTGCTGGAGTGTCTGTCTCTGACTGTAATGCTGTTTGCCTAGGTGTACATACAGTATCTGTAGATTAAGTCTCTCCCAGGGAAGAGACTTAGTCAAGGAATGTTTTTCTGCCTGGGGTTTCTGAGTGCCATTTATTGCATGTTATTTAAATCTACTACTGTTCAAGCTACATAAAAATTGCCTTGTTGACTTTAATGAAACAAAGTGATGAACATGATCTGTGAGATTAAGGACAGCAGCTTCAAGTCCTCAGAATTTGCTCCAGCCACCCCTGTGTACAAACTCATTAATGGAGTCATAAAAGCAACTAATGAAAATCATGACCGGTATCATTACAAGACCACTGGTGTCCTCTCGCTTTTTACCTCTGTGAGCAAGAGAATAAAGGCAGCTAAATTAATGTTCGCACCAATAATGTTACAAAACCACCACTGTCCTTTAAGTAGGAGCTATTCTCCTCTGTGTGTACAGCCAACTAAATTAAAGTTCAGGCCAATGTTGTTACATAACAATTTACACTCTTTGTCCTTGTGTGTGTGTGCTTCTGTCGCTTTCAGGATGACAACTCCATGTTCTTTCAGTTTGGCCCCTCCATCGAGCAGCAGGCGTCAGTCATTTTGAACATCATGGAGGAATACGACTGGTACATCTTTTCCATTGTCACGACGTACTACCCGGGTTACCAGGACTTTGTCACCAAGGTAAAGCCATGCAGCTGAGAGAACATCCACGATTAAAGTTAAAAGGGAAAGATAACGCAGAACTCATAATATATGATTGTTGGGGTTGTCTCTCTAATACTGTAGGGTCTTTGCCCTACAGTGTAAAGTGCCTTGAGGTGACTTTTTTGTGAATTGGCGCTATATAAATAAAATTGAATTAAATAGAATATATAAGCTTCCACAACAGAATGATTTAATCCCTGTTTTGGAAAATTGAATGTAGAAAAGCCTATGCATTTTTAATAACACCAAGTATATGCCGTAGACAGTCATGTATCATGAAAAAGAACATTTTCACAGGACTCTATGCAGTCCTGTGAAAAGATAAATATACCTTTACTGCTTCCATAGGAATTAAGAGGGTAAGTAGCAGCCAGGTGCTGCTAATCAAATCCTCTTGATTAACTGATCAGCCGCCAGTGTGACCACCTCTATTAAAGCAGAAATTTTGGCAATTTGCTGGTCTGGAGCGTTCAGGGGTGTGTTAACATGATGCCGTACAATGGTCAGAGAAACTGCAAAAAAACCTCTACAGCTATATCTTAAACTCTACAGTCCTCAGTTAGCATGTTAAATGTTAACGTTCATGACAGTACAATTAGAAAAATACTGAACAAGTATGGCCTGTTTAGAAGAGCTGCCAGGAAAAAACCTCTTCTATCTAAAAAGAATATGGGAGCATGGCTTAGGTTTGCAAAGTCACATCTGAATAAATGACAAGACTTCTGGAAAAATGTCCTTTGGACAGACAAGACCATAATACAGTTTGGCCATAATACACAGTGCCACGTTTTGGAGAAAACCAAATACAGAATATCAGCACAAACACCTCATACAAACTATCAGGCACAGTGGTGGAGGAGCGATGTTTTGAGTTCGTTTTACAGCCAGAGGACCTGGGTATCTTGCATTCATTGAGCCATGAATGTCAAAGTATTCAAGAGTCAAATGTGAGGCCATCTGTCTGACAGCTAAAGCTTGGGTGAAATTGGGCAAGCAAGGAGAAAGTCTACAACAGAATGGCTAAAAAAATCACAGTGTTGTAGTGGCCCAGTCAAAGTCCGGACCTTAACCTGATTAAAATGTTGTTGTGGGACCTTAAGAAAACTGTGCATAAATGAACCCCCGCAGATATCAATGAACTGAAGGAACACTGTAAAGAAGAGTGGGCCAAAATTCCTCCTCAACAATATGAGAAACTGATAAAGTCATACAAATAACAATTACTTCAAGTTATTGCTGCTGAAGGTGGTCCAAAAGCTATTGAATCATGGGGTGTATCTAGTTTTTCACATGACTGCATTAGTCCTATAAAAACTTTTTTTTACATGGCTGTGTATACTATATGCATTATTTTAATAGCACTAACTATGTATATATTTATAGAACGTTTAAAGAGCAAGATTCAAAGGGTGTTAAAAGAAATTAGAACAAGAAGAAATGAACATGTAGAAACAAGGAACAATTTTGGCCACCCCGCATTGTTTTTTGGCATCAGAAGCAACTATATTTGGATGAGTTGGTATAGTGCTAAGTTATCAGTTAATGCTTTGCATGTGTGGTTAGCAAGCTGCTTTTATAGACTGTTTGGGTGCATTGCACAAGCACAAACACCTGCCAATTAATACAAAGTAATCTATAATAAAAAACGCTACAATTTCACTCATTACTTGTGCAATAAGTCACACCAACACTAGAAACATGCTCAAGAGGTCGTCAGCTGGTGTGAGGTATACCAGACAACTATCAGCTATAGTGGCCATGCATACAGCAATCATAAAAGGAAAAATTAGCTAACAAGACCAAAATTATGTTTTTTTTTACCAGACTGTGTGTATGTTTTTTTTCAGCTTTAAACTTGGGCATTTTAAGGTGGGTCTGTGGTGACTGAATTACTGTTGGAGCCGCTCGAATAACCGCGTGACTTTGTTTTTCAGCTCCAGGGGTTGTGCCCTTTAACAGAGACTGTGTGATGCTGATTTGAGACATGCCATATGGATAATCCCAAACACTGGATCTCTGAACTGAGCTAAAGTCCTGTCACAGGAATTTTAGTTCCCTCATATGATGTTGTCCCTTAGAAAATCATGACGTGTTGGTGTTAACTGCAACTGTTCATCCTGAAACAATAAGCCAAAAATTACTAGGTGTAAGTGCCAAACTGAAATGATTAAAAGGGGCTTGTACAAATTTTCTAATGTGAAACACTTATCGGAAACAAAATTGACAAAAATTCATGTTTCAGATAAAGATTTTGTTGGCAAAAATCAAGAATTTTGTTTTTTTTTTTTAGTGAAGACTAAAACATTATATCTTCTTAATATCAGTCCCTTTTCTTCTTCTTCCCATTGCAGATTCGCAATACCATCGAGAACAGCTTTGTGGGCTGGGAGTTAGAGGAAGTTCTACTACTTGACATGTCCGTAGATGATGGAGATTCAAAGATCCAGAACCAGCTAAAGAAGCTCCAGAGCCCTGTCATTCTTCTCTACTGCACAAAAGAAGAGGCCAACACTATCTTTGAGGTGGCCCACTCTGTTGGGATCACTGGCTATGGCTACACGTGGATAGTGCCCTCATTGGTTGCTGGGGATACTGATGTAGTCCCGGCAGAGTTCCCCACAGGTAGGAAATCTGAAACTGATTCAGAATTAGGAATCTCATTTTTATCTAATATAATCTCAGTCTGAAAAATAAATTATGCTTGATTGTTTTGAGCTTAAATCCTACACTCTTGGAGTACAGCATTTATGTTACATTCAGCGATTGGGGGAGCTTTTGAAGTGCCACAAATGCATCCTTGTTCCACAAACAAAAAATGGCCCTATTTAGAAAATCGTGACCATGCTACTGTGAGTATGTATGAGTGTAAAATGCTTATTTTAAATGATAATTGAATGTACTGAAGAAACACCTAAATTACCAGCATGATAAAGCTGCAAATGACCACACCTTTAACAGAAACAGCTGCAACCAAACACCTGATAACTTAAGAATAGCCTCTGGCATTGCTGCAGTGGAAATTTTTCCATCTTCTTTGCAGAACCGCTCTGGTGCAGACACAACAGAGAATCTGTGAGCATGAACTGTTCTTTTCAGTTCTCACTGCAGCATCTTAACACAGTTCAGGTCTTGACTTTGGTTTGGCCACTCTATAACTTTTGTTTTATCGCTTTTGAGCCTTTCAGAGGGGAAATAATTCTTATGCATGGGATCACTGATCTGCTGCATAACTCATAGCTTCAACTGATAGACTAATGACCTGACATTTTCCACCCTGTCCAAGATTTTCTGGAAGAAAATAGATTTCATGTTTTCCTCAGTAATGGCAAACTGGCTTGGAGCAAGTACCCACGACATTATATTAATACTGCAACATGTGATTGTTGGTAAAATGTTTTGTTTGTGGAATTCTTTGTTTGGTTTATGCTAGCTGTAATGAAATTCTTGTCCACCAAACAATCCACTGAACGTTCTTCCAGAATGCTTTGTTGAGACAAAATTGACACAAGCCTTGATGCACTTCTGGGTTTTCAACTTGCTGCTCTGCTGGGCATGCCATTTTACCCAGAACCCTGAGGATAGTGGAGCAACAATCCTTTTGATTAAGATTAGAGAGGACTGCAACTGTTTGAATGTTTTTCTTGGGTCTTTTGAGACTTCCTGGAAGTTGTCACGCTCTTCAAGGAATTCTAGAAGGTCAGCCACCTCTGCAAAGGCTCATTCTTGTCTCCATTTTTAGAAAATTTCCTCGTGGATATGTGGAGTCACAGAGCCTTAGAAATAGCTTCATAAAACTTTCCAAACAGCTAGTTCAATCATATTTTTTCTTGTCTCATTGGTAATTTCTTTCAAATTTTAGCATGTTGGGCTAATGGTGAGTATTTTTGCCAACTTCTTGCTTTTGAAAATGGTCAATTTGGTGATTCGAAGTGGTGATTTTAATTTAACAGGGCTTGTACAAATTAGGTCAGTATTTCCTGTAGTATAGTGGTTTGCGCATTTGCCTTGCAAGCGAAAGTTCCCTGGTTCAATCCCAGGTGGGGACACAAGCCCCATGGAAGGTTCCATCAGGAAGGGCATCTGTCATAAAACCTCTGCCAAATTACCAATGCAAATTAATCCACTGTGGCGACCAGTTACTGTAATGTCACCCTTTAATTGTTGAAGTCTTGTCTGAAAGCCTTGTACCAAACACTTTGCCTGTTGTAGATTAAAAGATTTATTCTCCCTATAGACTTCTATACAATTTGAACATTTTTTGGGGAACTGGAAGACTCATTCCCTGCTGGCCATTTGAAAGAATATGGATTTTAAAGCATTTTTTCATTGGCTTAATTTGTTAGACCTGGAAGCTATGTCCATCTCTTCTAGACTTCTTCTTCTTCTTCTTCTTTCAGCTGCTCCCGTTGGGGGTCGCCACAGTGGATCATCTGCTTCCATCTCACCCTGTTCCTTGCATCCTCTTCCCTCACACCAACCCTCTGCATGTCCTCCTTCACTACATCCATGAATATTCTCTGTGGTCTTCCTCTTCTCCTCCTGCCTGGCAGCTCCATCTTCAGCATCCTTTGTCCACTATATCCACTATCCCTCCTCTGAACATGTCCAAACCATCTCAACCTTGCCTCTCTGACTTTGTCTCCAAACTTCTCAACATGAGCTGTCCCTCTGATGTATTCATTTCTAATCCTGTCCATCCTGGTCACTGCCAGTGAAAATCTCAACATCTTCAATTCTGCCACCTCCAGCTCTGCCTCCTGTCTTTTTTGTCAGTGCCACCGTCTCCAA
>VUQH01036560.1:0-33449 GCA_015106775.1 Etroplus canarensis | reverse complement strand
ACTTGGTTTGAGTGAAAATGCTCACGTGTGGAGTGACACTACTGTCCGTACTGTAGAGCAAGCACGTGCATTTATCACATGTATCCACACACACACACACACACTCCGAGGTGGTGTTTTGATGCAGCAGATGCCTTGTCGTGCTCCTCCTCTGACCGTCGGGGGCGAGGCGGCTCCGATCAACGTTTCTAAATTGGCGTGATGGAAAAGGTCACTGAGATAAGCTCGATTTTTAACCAAATATGGACAAAAGAGGGAGACTCCGTGATTGTTTCTTGTCTTTCTCACAGCCTTTGCTTAGTCTGACGAACGTTTCGATGAAAAGCTGCATTTTGCAAGAGGTCCTGGGTTAAAGAAAACAAAACGTTAAAATAAGAATGTAAACGCTGTGAGGAAGTCAGCACTTGGGTTTTCCGTTCGTCTTGATAAGCTGCGGCCTGTTGTCGGAGCTCTAAGCCGCCTCTCGAGAGCGTTTTTACGGTGCGGCGGCTTCTGGCTGCAGAGCGGGGCATTCACAGCCAAAAACCTGTTACCTCTTTTCGTCTTCTGCGATTTCCAGACAGACTGAAAGGCATTTTACCTGAGGAACAATGTACTGTGGCATTATCTGTAAGAAAGAATGCACAGAGAGGGGGTTTCAGCCTCTTTGAGGTCCCGGGTCTGAGTGCTCCGTTTGATTCCACTCATTTCTCAGAAAGGGAAACAAAAACTCTTTGGTGGTCATTCCCCCTGCTCCAAACAGCCCATTCCAGGTGTTATTTTTTAATCCTTTATTTTAATTTGAAAAGAGAGGTTTAGAGCTCCCAGCTGGTTTTATTCCAAACATCTTAGAACTTTTTAAGCTAGCGACTCTGCTTAGTTCCTGCTGGAGTCTGTGTAGAATGTAATACTCTGGGGGAGAGGTGTTAGCCAGGTGTTTTTATTTTTTAGGGGTTTTTTTTGGCCAATATTGTACAGAAAACCCGACCCCATGTGTCCCAGTTCAAGGAGAGAGGAAGAAGTGGAAACTCAGGAAACGTCAGAGCCAATGATGAATTCTTTTCATTTAGACGAGCGCGTTCGAGGTTTGTTCGATGGATGGCGGCAGCGAGCGAGGGGGGCGCGACCCGGAATGAAAGGGTGGCGACGGGCAGTTTCTCGGCTGAGGTGACACTAAAGTGGAAGAAGATGTAAAACGAAAAGAAAAAAAAGAAATTGAAACGCCTTTGCATTTCAGTGAGGTCTTATCTCCAGTACCTTCTATATTATTTTGCTCTTTCATATCATATTCCACTTTGTTTTCTAGGATTGCTTTGTAATAATTTGTACAGTTTTGCATGTTATAGATGTAATCATTTTTGTTTTCGGTTTGTTGTTTTACCTTTTGAACGGTTTGGGCGTTTTACTGAGGATAACCCACTACAGGTGATGTAGATTCTTTTTTTTGCACAAAAAAAAAATATTTAAGGTGTAAGGTCAAAACAAAATAATGTATGGAACTGGCTGCCACACTTACGTGGAGAACTCATTATATTAACCTGACTCCGGTGTATTTCAATAAAGCGGAGGGCTGTTACAAATACACACCCAGTGTTACTGTGTGCTCATTTCCTCTCATCAAACGTCTCTTCTGTCTTTCTTTACAAAATCTTTATTACAAATGAACAACAGGAGTTCACCTTTTTTTTTTTTTTTTTCTTACATCTAATGAACACTGTTTGCCTCTAGAGGACATGTTGGTCTAACATTTACAGCAGCTCTACAAGTAAGGACACATTTGCAAACAGGACAAACTACTCTGAAGGGCAACGCATCTGTTTGAACTGAAGACGTGTTCAGACAGGAAGTGAAGCCAAACTTTGACTCTGGACACACAAACTGTGTGTGTGTGTTACTGTTTACACACAGGTTCATAAAGCCCCACAATGCTCTGTTTAAGGTGTTGGAAATGTTTTTGCGTGTTGTCTTTACATTAGTGCTCCATCACCCCTGTTGGTTGTGTTCTCTGTCTGAACACAGTCGTAAGGCAGGAAGTTTGGATTCAGCATTTTTGTTCTGCATTTCAGCCCTTTACTTTCAGAATAACAAAAGCACAGATTGAGCACAGATCCTCTTGGCGGTCCGTACGTCACTGCACGGGTACCCTCGCTAAAAACCAGCTATTAAAATGAGACAATGTTTCAGTAAAGGTTTTATACTTCTGGATGTTTAAACGTTCCCTTCGTGTACTGAAGAAAGTTTGTTCAGTTTCAGCAGACTCACGTCAATTTGAAAGCTAAAAATAACCAGAAGTAGTAATAGAAAGTGAAAGATGCTTGAAATGTAAACTTCACTATGTTTCTGTTCTTGGACTCTACTGAAGTAGCTCCACGTGATTCACAGTCATATCCTACACTGGTTCATCCTCTGAAAAAACAAGCTGCTTCAGTTCCTTCAGCTGAAGCCAGCTTTCTTCTGATTGGCTTCTCCTTATAAACAGAAAGGAAGAACAGGTCCCCATTAAATCTAAATCTGCTAAAAAACACTAGAGGACGGCACTCCTAATGTCTCATGTCCATCATTAAAGTCCTGTTTAGTTCTTTACACAGTACAGTACACACAAAAACAATTCAGTGCAGTCCGTCAGTGTTGGTCACATTTTGTCTGGCTCAGAAGTTTAGGTCCAACAGTGAAGACTCCTCTTTCCTGTATTAGCCGAGGAGTCAAGTTGAAGTTGCACATTTGTGCTCAGCAGGTAAAGCTGAAAGGACGTTTTAAGGCAAAGATTGACGTTTAGCGCGCTCAGGCTGGCTGAGTGTCGCCCTCCTTTAAACCAGCTCCATCGCTAATCTGTAGCAACGTTTGAGCCTCAGCTCTGAGCTCCCAAATAGCGTGGCTGCTGCTCAGGGTACTGTCAGGCTTCTCACATTCTTCAGTCAGCGCTCCTCCTCGGACTCGACCCGTTCAGGCTGTGGCTCCGTCCTCCTCCAGCACTCTGTGAATGCCGTTCCCGGGAGCACCGAGAACCGCTGTGGCGCCGCTGCTCAGATCCCTGATGCTACTGTGACGCGACTGGCTCTCAAGCCGCTGGGTGGAGCCGTGCCGCGACAGGCTGTCCAGGCGATTGGTGCTGCAGTGTCTGGACTGCGACTGTTCGTTGAGGCGAGGCATACTCCCGTAAGGCAGCCGGTCGTCCGTGGCTCTGAAGCTGGAGGCCGTGTATCTGGATGGAGAGGAGCAGAAATGAGCCTCGGGGTGAAGGGGTGTGTGTGTGTGGTGGTATCCTCTGAAAGAGTGTGATGCAGAAACCCACCTGCCATCTCGGGAGCGGTGCAGGCTGCCGTGGTAGCTGCTCATCTTGGAGCGGGCGCTACGTACGGAGCCAGCCCGGCTGGTGCTGGCGCTCGGCGGCTCGTCCAGCATGGCCAGGTGGGTGGAGGAGGCGTGCGTTGAGGTGCCCTGTGTGGATGTGCCCCGCGACTTCCTCACGATGGGGGTGTTGGGGTCCCTGAGGAGCAGGTGGGTGAAGTCGGGCTCCTGGAGCACCTGCCGGCTCTCGTTGACCATCCCACTGCAGCAGGAGGACGAGGAGGATGAGGATGAGAAGGGGAGTGTGGGCAGCGAGAGACGCAGGGAAGAAGGGAGGGAGAGGGGAAAGGTGGTGGGGCGGGGGGTGTGGTAGAAGAGGATTGAGGAGTGTGTGGAGCAGGCGGTGGGAGAGGGGGTTAATGCTCTGAGTTTGGAGGGGAGGGGAGTGAGCGCAGAGAAGGGCCTGTGTTCACCGACACGCCACACAAAGCCTCAAACAGCGACACAGAACCCACTCGCTTTACATCACACGTCACATGAGAGCGGGCGTCACGCTGCAGGGGCCACATACAGAAAACTGTCACGACTTAAAGCAAGAACTGTGAGCATGCTGCATTTCATCAGATTTATAAAGTGGCGCCTGCACGTGCCCGTCTTTCAGAAAAAAAAACATCCTTGCATGAGCCTCGTTTCAATTCTACGAATGGATGATACGCCCCTGTTCACGCTCCAAATTATTAAACTTGACTGAAAAGAACAGCAAAGAAGTGATTATTTCATGGCCCTAGTTCTGCAAGTTTAGAGCAAAAGACTGTAAGAGGTTAAAAATGATTAAACGGGCAAAAAAAAGCTCATCAGTTCACAGGAGGAAAGCAGAGCCTTGTGTTTATGGCACCAAATTTACCCACAGTAATGGAAAAACTCAGCCCAGTCAAATCTGGAGCAAACTAATGATGAGCACAGCAGTTTGTGGATGTTAAATTGTGTGAAAACATTAATGAAATCAGCTGTTTTATGTTCACGTCTGTCTGTTCATCTGCACTTCATAATTTTTGGCTTTACTTTTGTTTTTGTTTTTTTAAAACTTAGCTGTGTCCCCTGTAGTGTAGTTACTTACACATTCTTCTTCCAAGCAAAAGGTACTTAGTTTGATTCCAGGTGGGGACACACGCCCCTCTCGCCATGGAGGGTTGCATCAGGAAGGGCATCCGGCATAAAACAGCTACCAAATTACCAGTGTGGATTAATCCACTGTGGTGACCCCTTGGAGGAAAATACAAGGGAGCAGCCAAAGATACGTTTTACGTTCAAATTCAGTGCATGTGTTATCTATCCAGCCCCTGGACAGTGTCTGAGTAGCAGAAGACCTGAGCTCCCATTAAAAGCAGTCATGCACAAGCATTTCTACCTCTGCTGCACATGCTTAAAATAAAATAAAATCAAACCAACGTCTCCTGGAAATCGTGTTTTAGTCTGTGTAATGTGGAAACTTTTGAGTTTGCCAAGTTGCAAAATGTTTGAACTATAAACTCAAATCACTGGCTCAGAGAAAAGTTTCTTGTTTAAATATAGAAAAGCGGCAGACAGGAAGTCCACCTTAATGGTATTTAATCCAAACTCAAATCTTTCTGTAAACCTGAGCAGACCTCCTGTCTGCTCTCTGTGGAGGCACCGTAACGACATGTCGTCATGTTTTTTCTCCCATCTCAGCTTCTCTTTACTGGCTGCCTGTTAAATCCAGAACTGAATTTAAAATCTTTCTCTTCACATACTAAGTGAAGGCCTCCTCATACCCTACATGGACAAAAGTATTGGGCCACACATCTTTGGCTACGTTCACACTGTAGGTCTTAATGCTAAATTCCAATTTAATGCTGAGATCTGATTTTTTTTTTTTTTTTGCGTCGTCGTTCACAATGCGACCACCATCAGACTCCAGTGTAAACGGTTTAGAGCTCTGAAGTGATCCTCATGGGCAAAAGAACACGTGATGTCACACGCAGCATACCGTGTTTACAGAAGTAAATATGGATGCTACTCATATCAGCGTGTGTAAAACCCCATGTTCTTTACACTGACTAGCTCCATTAACGGTGTCTGCCATGTTAGTTTGATCTTGTCGCATCTCACCTCCTCCTGTGCAGAATGACGTCTATCTCACTTCAGTGATGTGACCATTAAGACTGAGGTCGCTTGGAAACATCAGATATGAATCCGATTTAGAACCACATATGAAAGCAGTCTGGCTTGGGAAAAAAATGGGATTTGTGCTGTTCAGACTGTAATAAAAAATTGGATTTGGGTCATTTTTGCGTGCAGTTGAAAGTAGCCCAAATTACTGAATTAGGATGTTTCACTCAGGATGTTTCCACGGTCAAGCAGCTGCATGCAAGCCTTACAGCACCAAGCACAATGCTGAGCATCAGATGGCGTGGTGTAAAGCACACCGCACTAGATTCTGGAGCAGTGGAAAAATGTCCTGTTGAGTGACGGGTTTGGGAAATGCCAGAAAAATGCCACCTACTTGACTGCATTGTGCCAACTACAGGGTTTTCCTGGGACCCTTAGTTCCAGTGAAGGAAAATCTTCATACTTCAGCACACCAAGACAGTTTTGACAATTCTGTGCTTCTAATTTTGTGGGAACACAGTGAGGAAGGTCCTTTTCTGTTCCAATATGGCATGAGTGCATAAATCAAGGTCCATAAAAGCATGGCTGGATGGGGAAAAAAATGACTGGTCTGCACAGATCCCTGACTTCAACCCCATCCAACACCTTTGGGGTGAACTAGAACAGAGACTGGGCCCTCTCATCCAACATCAGTGTCTGACCTCAAAAATGCTCTCCTGAATCAATGGGCAGACACTCCAAAATCTTGTTAAAAGCCTTCCAAGATGATTGGAAGCTGCAATAGCTGCAAAGGGGGACCAACTCCATATTAATGTCTATGGATTTAGAATTGGATTTCATAAAAGCTCCTGTATGTGTAATGTGTTGGTGGCCCAATACTTTTGTCCATAAGGCATATAATTTTGAGGAAAATATACAAGAGAAAAATAAACTAATGCTGTCGCCATGAACTTTATCTCACTTAAATTTAACATGGATGCATTTTTTATTATTTACCTCCACTTTCATCATAAATTATAATAAAAACTGTTGGGTAGGGGGGGCATGCCAAAAATGTTAGAGAACCACTGCTTTAATCCAGCATAGTCCTGTTGTTTATTGACTTTCCTGCTGTGAGTCTCATTCATATGTTAACATCCGGATGTCAGTGGCAGAATTTTTGAGCCGTTTAATGCCCATACATTGTATTTTTACATTGCACACTTATCTTTCTTGCTCTAAGCTGGTTTAAATGTCTTCCCCATTACAAGTAGGATGCTGAGTAAATTCTGACATTAAGACATTTATTTTTCCATCTAATTATCACTACAGAGATGAAATAGTTTGAATTCTAAATACTGGGACAAGCCTTATGTAATCTTATATTTGCTGATTAAAATATTTAGCAGCATTTTTATTTTATTTACCATCAGAGTGTGAGATGTACTTACTCTTTCCGTCTCTTGCCGTGGAAGAAACTGGCCCACTCGAAGCAGGTCTTCTTACTGCCCACCCAGAACACCGAGGGGATTCCCACAATCAACATCATCAGGTACTTTATGAGGAACAGGACCAGGTCAGGATGGCTGGTTTGCTCCACCTGGAGCAAAACACACACAGAGGATGGTGGTTAATGGAGTGAAGGCTTGTGTTTGTGCACTGAAATGGGGAGAGCAAGATCAAACAGTGCTGAAGGTGAAGTTAGAAAAAGAGGAAGTTTGTTGGCGCAGTGGTCAGTTGGAAGCTCCTGGGTGGCTGATGCTGTGCTGTGTAGGTTTGACCTGAAGGTGGATAAGCAGTTAAAATAATGGATGGGGGGGCATCCCTAGAACAAAGGGGGTATTGAAAAAACATATCTGCACTGGCCAAATTCTTAATTCAAACACCAGTATTTGAACACCCGAATTTCCCCATTGGGCATCAATAAAGTAATATCTTAGTATCGACTCAGAATGTTCTGTCAGCCAAAGGGTTCAACACAAAACAGCGTGCTGTGTGAAGGCCCACTACAGGCCATCTGTCACTTACGTACTTCAGTCTGTGTATGTAAACATCAGCGTGTATGAGCTCATTAAGAGGCCTGCTGATTGAGTGCACACATTGCTTCCCTGCCCCACTAATGGTGGCGCAGCTTTGCTGGAGGCATAAACACCACAGTAGCAGACACACTGTCATCCATCTCTGATAACTGGCATTTATCTTCTACTTATTACAAAGACATGATCTCTTCCGCTGTCTTTTGAAAGGCGGCGTAATGACTGGATCGTGTTTGACATGTTCAGAGAAGAGCTAGTGGATATATTGGACAAAGGATATTGAAGATGGAGCTGCAAGGCAGGATGATAAGCGGAAGACCACAGAGAGGATTCATGGATGTAGTGAAGGAGGACATGCAGAGGGTTGGTGTGAGGGAAGAGGACGCAAAGGACAGGGTGAGATGGAGGCAGATGATCCACTGTGGTGACCCCTAATGAGAGCGGCTAAAAGAAGAATGCGGCTGATTATGTTTGAGATCACAAGAGAAAACGAGTCATGTTGGTTAAAAATATCACTTTAAGACAAACTACAGGATGCAATCTTTGCAGAACTCATGGTGAGATTGTTGCAACTGCTACACACTCTGTGGCTTGCTGCTCATAAAAAGTGCCTAATAAAGTGGCCGATGAGTAAATGTGCAGCTGAACAGGTGTACCTAATAAAGTGAAGGATGTCAGAAGAAAAGCTCAAATTATAGATCTTCTTTAAACTGCAACTGACTAGCCACTTTATTAGGTTTGCAACATTTTTCTTAATTAATGCGAAAACCGTAAAATAAATGTACGATAAATATAACAGCAATTGTCGCACTGCTGAGCAGGTCGATTCAGTGCACCGACTGTGTCTCTGTGACAAACAGTGTGGGAGGAGATGCACACAGAGAAAGAATAATGATACACATTTTAGCCAAGCATAAAAATAGTGGGGTTGTTTGCTTCACAACAATCCCACCAATTAAAACTAATATACGCTCTCAGAAATTTAAAAAATAAATAAAGTTCAATTCTGTCCCTAGAGGTACAGTCCACACTAATGTATGGTTAATTATTGAACCTCAAGGTAAGTATATGTACCTTTCCAGGGGCCAAAAAGGTACATATATTGTATGTTCCCAAGAAGTAAAGGGTAAATATTTGCACCATTTCTCCTGGATTTTAAGGTGCAACATCAACAGTCTGTGTTTTTGCTGTTACTGTTTTAAGTTAAATGAAGACCATTTAATCCATTCTGACTAGTTTCATTCTGTATTGGTTTTATGTATAATCGATAGCACAGCAGAGCAGAGATTAGCACTGGAACCTCACAACAGGGGCTCTGACTTCAAACATTCAAGAGCTTTTGTTCTCCCTCTGTCTGGTGGGATTTCTGCAGGTTTCTTCCCATAGCCCAGAGAAATGCATGGTAGGGTGACTGGTCATTCTAAATTGGCAGTACGTGCAAATGTGGGACAGATAATACTTTGTGTATTCAGTGAGATTAGAAAAGTGCTAAAAGTGCCAACGCTACATTAGGTTACAAAACTATCACCTCTGTAATGTAGAAATCACAAATAAGTACCTCTGCCAAGTTTACAATGGCAGGACCTTGGAGGGTACCATACAAGTAGCAAGTTGTTGTATCCCTAAAGTTACAATAAGGCACGGTAAAAACAAGGTCAATTATTTCCAACTGAAGTTTAGAAAGAAGAACAAGGCACGACGACGCTGTCTTGTCACCACAGTGCTGCTTCCTGCCGTCTCTCCTCCTGCTTCTCTCGCATACAGATGTTGTCATGAAGGCCTCATTATGAGCAAGTCAGGCAGAGAGCCTCAAGGCTCAGCGATCCACAGAAGAACTCATTACAGCACAGAGCTAACAGACTCAGTGGATGACTTTAAGCAACATCCTCATTACAGCCTGTATGACCACACAGATCTTGTTTCTCTGTCCAGTCATGTACGCTTTGAATCACCGAGCATCTCTCAGGAGCTCTACACTGAGGTCTGAGCCTCAGGGAGGGCTTTTTAGATAAATATAGTAAGGCACTTTAAGTCGAAGCTTTCTACCGATGCACGCTATCATCCGTGTGTGTGTGTGGGAATACATACATGCACACCTACTGAGCACAGGGAGGATGGGACGAAAAATGTTACACATAGCAGCATCTCTATAGTGCGAATCGGAGCGCAGCTGGTGATCAGATGTGCTGTGGCAATGATGTGGATCAGCTTGACCCCACTGACCCCATTCTTTCTCAGGAGAAACCCACACAGTGGATTACTGCAGCACACTGCTCTCTTACACAATGCAGTGTTTACAGGACAGATTAAAAGCACGACTTTGCAGTACAATGCATCTCATCTGAGCCCTGTGCATGCATCTCTTCCCACGGCTGAAGCTTAGCTATACTGAGGTTATTTCCAAGATGGGACGATTAGCAAGTAAGACCAATTTCTAACTGTTGTTTCCCTGTCACAGATGGGAGGGTAAATACCATGAATATTATTTTTAACAAAAAAACAAAAACGGTAGATCCTACCATACTCAGATATTTAAATGATTCACATTCACCCATTAATTAAAGTTAAAAAGAGTCAGAGACAGGAATCCAAAAATGGGTGCTAATACTGATACTGACTACCAATACTGGAGCCCAGACTGGTCTTGTTTTAAATTTAAAAAAAAAAAAAACTTTCACCCAAGACAAAGAGTCTGCAACAAAGTCTGTCACTGCAACACTCCCTGCTGTAACACTTTGAACAGTGAAAGCGGATGTGCAGAGGAAGGGGTTCACATGGGAGGTGATACCTGGCTGAAAGGAACACAGAACAATACACAGAGAGAGAAAGAGAGAGAGAGATATGTTTGAATTATTAACACCTCTATCGGATGAGCTCCGGTGCGCATACTGATGCTGGAGGCTAGCACAACTCTGTGAAGCATCTCAGCTACTGAAGGCAAACCTCATGAAATCGACTCATATACGACTGTGAAAGTGTGTTCGTGCACCTTGCTGTGTTGAACGTTGTGTTTAAACACACACAGTAGCAGTTATATTCAGGACACACAATCTCTCAGATTTCTCCCAGCCCTCCTGCTCCCTCACTAAAATCCCACTTGTACATGTAATATGGAAGAACACATACCTTTGAGGGACTAGAAACAGATTTCTAAACTCAATCAAGGTTTTCTTTATCATAGGATATTATTATGGCAACTCAAAAAAGTAAATGTGTAATGAGCAATAACCCTGGTGTATGTGTTGCTATATATTAATAATCGCATTTCCTATAAATCCTTTTGCCTTCGGTCAAAAGGAAGAAATTCTTTGGTATCCATCCCTGCACTGTTTGCTATAAAGAAAAAGATCTGACAGCACTACATAACAAAAAATATGTGTACAGCTATCATCATCTATATATACTTTTACATGGAAGCCAAAAAAGGTTCTATATTGTGACTAAGATGCTTTCAGCATGGTAGCAACTAAATTATACAGGAATTACAATTTAAAATCAGTACAGAGTGCAAATCATGACATATGTGGAGATCCACTGCACAGCTACCATATTAATTTGCATTACCTGATAGGGGCAGGGAATGTGGTAGTATCTGCATTTTTCCTGGACCCAGGTCGTCTCCCAGATTTCTCTGTAGCTGCTCTCATAAAAGTAGCAGGCTAGAACGGTGAGCAGAGGAACTAGGTAGAGCACGGAGAACACACCGATGCGAATCATGAACTTCACCAGTTTCTCCTGGTTCTCCTTCTCCAGCGGGATCTCCATGCGGACTCGGTTAAGCGCAGCAATACCTGCCAGCAGCAGCACTACACCCACCTGGGATGACATGAGAAAAGCACAGGACTGCATGTCACAGCTTTCTGTATTTATTACCTGTGTAGTCCCCTATTTACTCTCCTTTATAATTTCCACTTTATTAACTGAGTAACAGTTTTTAATGCATAGCTGTATATATTATTTTCACATTTTAAGACAATCTCAGACTTTATTTCTGCCTTCTCTGTTGACATTCCTCTTCCTTTCCACTCGTTACATAGAATATGTGCTGTCAAAACATAAGTTAGCTACAGAAATCAGTGACACTACAGTTTCTATAATTAAAATTCTTACAGGAAAAAAAAAATCACATAGCCTACTTCCAAGACATTACATACACTCTCACCTTATGGCACATGACAACATTTGTCTCAAGGCACTTTCTTTTTACCTCTATGTCTGTGTATACTGCTCGTTAAAATGCACTTTCAGTCTGAGTGTCCACACAAAAGACTGCATTATCCCGACTGACAGTATAATTTTCAGCTACTGAAAATAATAGCTGAAACGCCGGAGACGCCGGAGAACATTCCCACGGCGTCTCACATTGGTCGAAAGCGGCGCGCCAAACGTCACGTGTTCTCTCTTTTCGCGCGAAAAGAGAGAACACGTGACGTCCGGACCTGACTAGTGTAAGCTATTCCTGTTGGTGCACACTCTGGAAATTATAGACAAATAAAATTGTCTGGGGAAATGATTTAGGAAAATTTAAAAGAGGGAAAAAGATAAAGATGATACACATTTAACACATTCATTCATTTTAAAATTAATACACAGGTAAATAAAGAAGCAAATAAAAAACAAATTACATGCCTTCATTTATCTTAGCATTTAGTATATTTATTTACTGAGGCACTTATTTACTTATTAATATTTTGTGTTGCCAGTTTTTGATCCTCCAAAGTTTGTATCTGTTAGGAACAAACTGTTCTGTTTCACTTTATCCAGGAAGTTACATTAAATGACAAAATAGGACACTGCATGTGAAAAAGACCTAAGTACTAGGAAATGTTTTTGTACACAAACAGATAACTCCACGGGCAGCAAGCTAGAGAGAGAGAGAGAGAAGTATGGTAAGAGGATTTTCTGTTATGCTTTTCCTTACCACTACATCCAGTCCCAGCGGGGCCAGCAGGAACCAACGCAGTGCTGTTAAGTTGTAGAGCCCAACGAAGCAAACTCCACTGACACCGTCTCCCTCGATCTTGTTCATGGCGAGCAGAGCAACGGTGAGGACGCCAGGGATGCCCCAGGCACAGGCATGAAAGAGGAGGGCCTTCTTCTCTATAGCCTCACTGCCCCACTTTGGAACAGCAGCCAAGAACCAAGTGATGGTCAAAATGACCCACCACACACTGCCAGCCATGGTGAAGAAGTACAGCACCATGAAGAAAAGAGTGCAGGCCTGTAAAAAAAAACAAAAAACACAGGAAGTGATAGATTAATATCAGTATGTAGGCACCAGAAACCAGGAGAGAATTCAAGGTCAAGGACAGACCTTATTATGCGAGCCTTGAGTCACAGTTGAAGCCCGAAACCTCCCAGGACTCGCTGCGTTACAGGAAACTTTGTCCTCCAGCAGGAACCCCAGGAAGAACACCAGGGACACCATCATGTAGCACACGGCGTAAAATATAATTGGACGCTCTGGGTAGCGGAATCGTGACACATCAATGAGGAAAGTCAGGAAAGTGAAGAGCGTGGCAGACAGGCAGACAATGGATACAACTCCAATGAAGTAGCGGGCGAACGCCAGCTCTTCACGTGTGAAGTACATGTTGGGACACGGGGGAGAGCAGTCTCGTACCCCCATGAAGGAGTAACCAAGCTCGGGGTCGATTTTGAGTTCACGGGGACACCAGAAACCGTAGTCTCTCTGGACGGAGATGGGTGACTCAGTCGTGTCTGAGCTGGACAGGAGGTCTACAGGGCGGGGGTAGGGCTCGTCACAGTCTGGGAACCTGGGAGAAGATGAGAGGTGGTGACCTCAGGCTCATTTCAGCTGTTAAGCCTTTAACAACAGACTGCACATGCTGCCAACATTACAGTCCATACAATTTAAAAGCCTCTCTTTACTTTCTACAATTCATAAAAACATGTTATACCTTCCAGGCAGCTGGTAATTACAGATCATACAACTATAGAATAAAGTAGAATTTCAGCTTGCAGAAACTTGAAACTTGTCTGAAGCCGTTTCACATTCAGGCCTTTATTTTCTGTTAATTTATCACTGGGTGTGACAAGCTAAATCTGGATAGATATACAGACAGTAGAAGGCTGACAGGGAGAAAGAAAGAGCAAACGTTTTTCTAATGAAAAACAGCTGAAATAACCTTTTCAACCCTCACTCCTGTTATGTTCTAGTCAGGAGAAACTTAGCTGAATTTTTTAATGACTTTTCCCATTATTGTCTCAAATTTTTATTGTCCAACCGAGTGTCACCCTCCTTGCACTCTTCACAACCCCAAAGAATTGCTCTTGTCCAAATCCAAACAGTGAAAACCTCCTTTGAGAAGTGTATTCAGTTCCAATAATCTGATGTCAACTGAACATGTCCGTTTCATGTCTGAATGCACACCATGTTCACTTTACCATAAAGAGCTGCAACAGCGGCCTTACTCAGACCTTAATAACATTTATGTATCACTTTCAACACAGTACAAGTCTGAATAAAAGCTGTCACATTTACAGACAAGCATGGCCACAAATATGACTGTGGACGTCTCATTTCAGTGCCTCAGGTTTCTCTGTTTTTTCTTTTGTAGAACAGCAAAGCCTGAGAAAAAAGACTTCAAGCATGACACACATGATTTCAGTGTCTGTCTAAGCTCGACTAATCTCAGAAAAGTGTGTGAATGAAGCTGTGAGCAACGTATAAGCAGCCCATATAAGGCGAGGGATGCTAAATATTTAATGTCTGAAAAGGGCGTATGTTTTTCTTTACCTCTGTACAGGCTTGACAATTTATCCCACTCACTACTGTGTTACTTATCAATGTTTTTTATAAACTTTTAATAGGAAAAAACTTTACTAATCATCCACAGTTCACAAGAATTTATTTTCTGTGAATGCAGTGGTTTTGTTTATTCTCTTCTAGTCATGTCTTTGCCCTGTGTTGTTGTTCCTGTTTCTTTTATAATGTGCTTTTGCCTAAATCAGGTTTATGTTCCATCCTTCCATTTTCTGCAATTTATCTGGGTACAGGTCATAGGGACAACTGTCTTAGCAGTAATGCCCAGACCCCTCCCCTCCCCAGTCACCTCCTCCAGCTCTTCTGGAGGGACACAGTGGTGTTTGCAGCTGAGAGATTTAATCTCTAACATGTCCTGGGTCTGCCCTGGGGCCTCCTCCCAGTATGAAATGCCCAAAACACCTCGCCTAGGAGGCGCCCAAGAGGCATGCTATTCAGATGCCCAAAAGACCTCAACTGGCTCCTTTCAATATTGGGGTGGAGGATCTGTAAATTCAATCCCCAGTTGCCAAGACTGGCTTTAGACAATGTTAACCCTAGTCCTGCCAGCTATACGACCAGCTATACAACCAGCAGTGAAACGAAACGTATCTGGAACATCAATATACTGGCAGTACTAGGGTTAATAATGTACAACAAAATGTCTAAAGTGTGTGTTGGTTACATATCCTATTTTGAGCATCTAACAAAAACCCACTGACTTGAGGAGCTGTAAGTGCAAAATGCTAACTAAACAATGAGATCGGTAAAGAAACTTTATTCAAACCTAAAAAAAGAAGTTTAACTCATAATTAAGAAAAATGACTTTAAACATGCTTGCTGGTCTACTGCTGAATTATTAGCCCCTCTAACACAGTTGTTATGACTGAAATGAATCCAGGACAAGAGAATGATTACTGTTATATCAACCTGTTGCAGTCCATCTCCTCTGGCCAGCTGACACCAAACATGTCCATTAGTTTGTAGCAGTCACTCTTGGCTTGCAGACAGAGGCGGCGGCAGGGCAGAGTCATCCGGCCGTACTCTGTACACACCGGGGTGTAGAGTGCGCACAGGAACATCCTGAGCTCTGGAGAACACTGCAGGTTCACCATTGGATGGAACGGCTGGATGTAGAGACAGAAGGAGCAGTGTATGTGCAACAAATTAGAACTAGACAAATGAATTTACTTGAAACAGTTTCAGAAAAAAAACCCAACAGTCCTGAGTGATACCTGGGTGTTACTCCATCTCCAGAATAAGAACCAAAGAGGGGAACAAAGAGATCAGTGGAGCATGTCAACTGACATTTTCTGGAGATGAGTCCATAAAAACAATTCTGGCCCCTTTCTGAATAATCCCCTCCACCCCAATCATTTTCTGCTCCCCCTTCCTCCTTCCCTCCAACCTCCAGATCAGATCAGAGGCGCGCGCACGCCCGCACACGCACACACACACACACACACACACACACACAAAAGGCTGTTACTGCTGACAGGGCCTTTGTGTTGCAGGGAGGACCACGCTGTGACTGACTGACACACTGTGGTAACATGCACACACAAACACAAGAAAAAGTGCCAGCGGAAGTATATTATTTACGTGTCCACACACCCACAGGCCAGCACAATAATGGTCCCACACATATATACTGTGCCAAGAGACTGTGAGTGCAGGAAGCATCTGTGGGTCATGCTGTTAATATGCAAATAGTCAGGAGAAACAGTGTACACATATGTGTATGAATGAGTACATGGACCCGTTTTTGTTTGCCTGTTTTTGCAGAGACCACTGTGTTTGGATGCGTTTTAAAGAAACTGCCACACCCAAGTCAATCAGACACACACAGCCCTCTGCCCTCCCCCAAAACTTAAAGACAGAGGTCTGTATGACAGACAGAGACAGGGAGGGGGAGGGGAGACTGTTAGAGGGGTGGATAAGAAGGAGGAGATGTCACTGTAGTTTAAACCATTAAAGTTTAAACACTGACTTCAGCTTCATCAAAATATAATAAATGGAAAAGGCACCACATCCCCCGTGTTGGCTGAATGTGGGGGGCCACCAAAAACCTGGCCAAATAAGACAAAATCCAGAATTCTAAATATTTTTTAGAAGAGAAAAATTACTGAACTAACTGGGTCATTATTCTGTATATACAACAATGTATTCAATATACAAATCAGCAAGTATTATTTTTTTGGCACATAAGTAGGCATTACAAAATATAACGGATTGCAGTCACATACCAAGAAATCTCCAGATTGCTTGTTTTTTATTTTACAAATAAAATATGAAAGAATATTAAAGGCTGCTTGTATATAACTCATAATTTAGACTGAAGAGATACGGGTCAGCACAGTTCACTCACCTCAATCCTTCATTTATTACACAACACACAGTAATAGAAATGAAAAATGTCCACATCTGGCTGTTAGTGGATCATCCTCTCACTCAACACGCAGCAGTAAATCATTTTAGAGAAGCAGCGATGCAGGATTCTGATTTGCTCTCCTCCATCATTTGTCACCTTAACTGCAATCAGATTTGAACAGACTATTGCCAGTTGTTCCCACCATATGTCTACAACATCGCTCCTTCTCCTGACAGCATGTCTTCCTGCCACCCACATGTGATGCCTTTCTGTAAAAAGGATTAGAATGGGTGTTAGATTTGGCCCTTAAAGCGCAAAGCACCCACATTCATGCAGCTTTTGTCATCGCCTTGTTCATATCACGTTCTCTGGCACTGATGTGCTTTCACTGCGAGGGATCAGTGATAGATCGCATGATGACATAGGTTTATGACTTGAGTCTTAGCTCAGCAGAGTACTCATATGCTCTCTGAAAGAATCAATTTTGAGTGACTTGCATGCCCGTCATAACAGAGATCAATCATCCAGCCGATGGTGTAATTTTGGGACAAATGGAGTCATCACGTTTCATTGAGCACCGCTGTATAACAACACAAGCACTCGTGGCATGCTTTGAGCCAGAAACATAAACACAGCGGCTTCGAATGTGACCCACCCTAAAACAGATCCGTTACTGCAGATCACTGTCATGCTGTAATGTTTCATAAAGCCAAATCCTTCATGATAAAACCCTTAATGATCCTCAGATTTCACAGCATTTCATCTTTAAAGTAAGAAACTCATTTAAAATAAACAAGCCTATTGTGCAGAAACCATTTGTCCATGTGGCCTTTTTTCCATGTAAACTGCTGGAAACTACTTAAAGCATACTAGAGCTGTCAAAACAAATACTTCCAGTACCAGTTCTGGAATGATTATTCATTTGATTAATTGAACCTTTTCATTAGCTTTCCAGATATGCTACTCCTCACCACTGTCTACAGATGCCACTCTGCTACATGTGCTGCTAAAAAAAATGAGTATTTTAGACAATGGAGTTGGAGCCACTCTACTAAAAAAAACTATAACAAGCATATTTTCCTGGCTGTTATGTGAAATAAGCCAATGATATTGTTTCATTTTGAGCTACATCATCACGGACACCAATATATCCATGGTACGCAATTAAAAGTCATTAATATCAGCTGATGGGCATTTTAGTTTAGCCACAACTGTTCCATAAACTGTAACAAAATAGTGAAAAATGCATGTCAGTTTCCCAGAGCCTTAGTGGACATATTCAAATATCTTTTTTTGTCTTCCCAGTCTAAAAGCATAGGATAATCAGCTTAACATCACAGAAAAATTCCCATATTCCAAGCTGAAAACAGTACAGTGAGGACAAAAAAGTCAAAAACAGAATGTTATTTCTACAAACAGTAATTGATTGATTGGGTGTACGGCTTTGTTCTGGGACCTTCTATGTGCATTCATGGAAAGCATAAGGTGCTGAGAACAGCAGACCCAATACAGTTATGACACTGACCACATTAGATATAGGAGGAGTTGGGGTGGAGGTGGGTTGCAAAACAGCTTGCAGGTGGGTCGGCGAAGTGGCTTGACTAACACACCACATATCAGATGGCCAATAGGATGTGCGGAAGGCTTTGAACTACACAGATTATCTGTCCGGATTACTGCTGATCTTGACTTCATGGCC
The DNA here is from genome assembly GCA_015106775.1 of Etroplus canarensis. Classification (NCBI taxonomy): domain Eukaryota; kingdom Metazoa; phylum Chordata; class Actinopteri; order Cichliformes; family Cichlidae; genus Etroplus; species Etroplus canarensis. The sequence goes on along the minus strand of VUQH01036560.1, from coordinate 15,201 downwards.
TGCCTGACCTACCACTATGCTCATTTTTGGCTCTGTTTAACAAAATGGCAAAAAAAATTTAAATTATCTTAACCCATTTCATAAAATCCATCAGCTAACACCTAAATAATAAAAAGGATAGTCAGAAAGTGTTGAACACTTGGAATCTGTTAGTAACCTGTGAATTCACAGTTATTACAAAAGCATGAGAAAAAGATTCAATTCACAATAATAACTACTCTTTAATAAAAAGCCTTTAGACAATTACATTATAAGTACAGACAGGTCCAACAGAGACACTGGTGTATGCTAGAGAAAAACAAAAAAAAAAACAGCAGAAAATCCTGAATTTCCCAAGCTTGTCACTGGTAGAAAAATAGGTGCTTGTGTGCTGATGATCCTTCCTGTGATTCCCTTTGCGTGTTGTTGCCAGTGTGCAGTCCTGTGACAGCTATTACTTAATCAGTGATGCCCTGTCAGTACAGCTAAACCACTCATACATGATCTAATGCAGCTTAAGTGAGTTTGCATCTTTACTCTTTCTCTCCGTTTTGATACCCGCAGGCTAATTCTATGCTCCGTAAAACACAATGTACTACACTGTACTGTACCACAAAGCGAAATGCCATGGGGAACGGCTGAATAAATATATAGGCTACAAGGATTATTTACTAGATAAAAAAGCTCCCCTCACATTCACCCCTCTCCCTTTTCATCATGCCCCTCATTTTTCTATTTTTACACTCCTCCATCATCCACTCCTCTCCTGCCCTATTACCCCTCCTGCATCTCCTCAGTGTCTTCATTTAACCTTTTTATGATAGTCAACCAATCATGTGAGCTGATGGATGGGACATATGGCTGGTCACAGCTTTGCGCACAGTCAGCAGCCTAAAAAACTCCAAACACCAACATCATGAGGCCCTGAGGAGCCCTTGCATTCTCCACAGGGATTCAGTGTTAATAGCCACACTGGAAACAGCTGGTGAACCACTGGCCAGATGAATAGCCAGGAGTTTGTCAAACTGCTTTCCACCCAAGAGCTGCTGTGCAGGGAGAATCAAGCATGTAACACACAACTTTGTGGACTGGTGCAGGCCTGGGGAGGGGGTGGTGGTATGCTAATGTAATTTCAACTTCAATCCTGCTGAAGCAGTCATTATGTATTCATGGAAGTTTGGTAGGGGATTTTTGATCTCTGAAAATATGGAATAATATGCCACTCCGGAAATAGAAACCACACACAGAGGCAGACATGTCAGTCAGTACTAAAGAATCAGTGTATTCTGGGAGACCAAAAGCAGGCCAAAAAAGAGCCAATGAGGGGTATAAATGTAGACATATTAGGCTGATTTGTTTGAACAGTTTTGGACTCATGCAAAACATTATTCTTCAGCATAAGTCAGGAACAGACATTTTTATTCATGGGGTTCTTAAAACTGTTCCAGCTCTGCCTTGGTAATTCTGACAGCTAGTCTATTTTACATACTAACCAGAATGTCAGTGACATAGCAGCTCATCTAGCTGACAATACAGCACAATTCACAAGTTACTGTTGTAACTGTTGCAATATTTGAAGTTCAGAAAGGAAGTGATGAGTTTTAGTGTCACTGGTTGGCTGTATTGCACAAGCTAATGAGAATTAAAAAACACTAGGAAGTCAAGGAGCCTCACAAAGACATATAGTTCTTGACCAGCCCTAACCAAGGTTAAGATACTATTATAAATAAACGTTGTGACAGCAAGTATGTATAGATGGCAGAGGGACACAAGAAACTCATTTTATGACCATTACATTCAGGTTCCTGTAGTTTCTTGTTAAACTGTAAAATGCCCACACAATGGCAAATATGACCTTGAATGCAGTTTGGGTGAGGACCCATTAGGGGGTCATTGTGTGCAAGATTGATTAAATTCTAAGCAATACTGCAGGAGTAGCTATTCTTGTGAATTATGGAGATAGATAGATGCCTTGTCATGGCATGAGCTCACCAGTCCTTAAGTCAGATTAACTAAAAACTAAATTTCTGACTAGTCTGTATGCAAAATATTCCACAGACAAACAAAGGAAACCGAAAAAAGTCAAGACACAAAGAAGACTAACTATAACTACATTGTTTTTATTCTGCTGGATTTTTTAACATTTCACTGGAGCAACTAAAGTATAAAAGTGCAGAATTTGGACACTTGAACTGGACTGTAGACTAACTGAATTACTGGTTTAATGTCAGTTTACTTTGCTTTGACACATTTAAGAACATTAAGGTGGTAGGAGATCCACAATGATGCTATAAAAAAGTTCAAAGAAAAAGTTCAGAGGTGTTATGCTCTGAACTTTTTTACTGATTCTTTGTACAGTGGCAGATAATTCAGAGTTTCATAACTAGTAGGGATGCATTGAGAGTAAAGTTCTGAGGTGATACAGATACTAAGATCTAAAATAATAATTTGGCTGATGCCAATGCTGATATGTTTTCCAGTCTTTTCATTTTAATTTTATTTATTTGATTTTTATTGTTAATTATAACTAACTTTTGTTCCAAGGAAATAAAAATCTTCTTTACAAAAAATATCTTATTCGCGTTAAGGTGTTTCGGCTCTTCAATGTACTTTTTTGTTAACATTTAAAATGCCTATGTATGCTTTTATCAGTCAGAGCCAAGTTGCTGTAATATTGTTATTCAGCAAATTGGCTGATGCTCCCATAATATGTGTTTGATACATATTATGGGAGCATCACTGACTGATAGTGCCCAGCTGATGTATAACAATTTATAATGCAGAGCACAATACTATACTGTAACTACATCTTCCTGTACTGTAATACTCATAGGGAGAGGTGAAGCATGCTGGGGTGGAGTTTTTTTTCAATTTTGTTTTTCATCTTCTCTAGTGTCCCCGGTAGCGTAGTGGTTTGCACATTCACATTACAAGAGCTTTCTCTGATCCCAGGTGGGGACACAAGCTCCTCTCACCATGGAGGGTTGCATCAGGAAGGGCATCCAGCATAAAACATCTGCCAAATTACCAATGTAGATTAATCCGCTGTGGCGACCCCTTGGTGGAGAATACAAGGGAGCAGCCGAAAGGTACACTCATGTTTTTCATCTTCTCTTAAGAGAAACTGAATCATTGGCTGAAACCATAACGTTCAGCCTTTCTGCAGCTTCATTATTAGCGGTTAAATAATGTCGCTGGTTTTCGCCATAACTTAACAAACGTCAATAATCAGCAGCACCCTGTGACTGGTTCAGAGTAAATAACCAAATTTTTCACAAACTGAGAAGAGGAAAAACATCAGGAATACCATCTTAATTATCATACTTTATGGCCCAGTGTGGCAAACTTGCATTACTTATGTGGTTTTGCATATTTCTGCATATTTTTGTGAAATATCTCTGAACTTAAATAAGCCAGCCTTTGAAGAACCAAGAAAAACAGTCATGACCTCAGTTTCACCTCTGTACGGTTTGGAGATTATCTAGCATGTTTTGAATCAGATTAAGATCATTGTGACATTAATTATGAATACTGCTCTGTCCAATGAAGTGCATCCATGAATGGCTGTATGTACCTTGCTAATGATAAAGAAATTAGTTTTTAATGAAGGCTGAGTCAGCTGCTGAGATGCTGTGACTGATGAATTGCTGACAAAGAAGCCCAACGTGGCTGACTGGTCTGTGCTGATTTGCCGCTTTTATAAAATACGTCCCAGTCACCTCTCTTCCCATCACCCCCCTTCTCGTTGCATTTACCCTCCCTCTTTATCCTCTTTCTCCTCTGCTGCCATTCCAATTCTCCAAATTTCCAAGCTCAGCGCCATGGCGACGAGTGATGCATCACCAGAGAGGAGGAGGAAAGGGAGGGGGAGAGTGGGGTTCGAGGAGGTCAGGGTGCAGGGCGGAGGGGACCACCTCCCGGGAGGCAAGAAAGCCTCTGCTCCTTTTGTTAACAGCACAATTGGGACCGTTTCCCTTGGCAACGGGTGAGCCCAGCATAGGGGGAGGGAGGGACGACAAAAGAGGTGGGGGAGGGGGTGAGAGAGGAAGAGGGTGAGAGAGAGGAAGAGAGAGAGAGAGAGAGAGAGAGAAGGGATGGGTCGACCAAGTCGGCCGTGTCATTCACTACTAAGGAAGTGTTTGAGAACCTTGTGCTTTGACGGTGTGTAATGTCCACACACACACACACACACACACACACACACACACACTGCTAGAGGTTGTTGTGCACCAGCAACTTGCTCTCTGGATGCGCTTCTTATTCACTCCAGTGCCAATAAACACGATGTTGGACATTAACTAAAACAAGAGGCTCTTTTATAGCCTGGGTCACGCTGGGTAGGGTTTATCAGACCATGTTGTGTTTGCATGTGCGTGCGTTCAGCTGGGATACATCTTTACTAACATAATAAGCCTGTGAAAACATGCCGGCGTGCACAAGAAAGTACTTTGTTTAACAGACTTGCAGCCATCAGAGTATCACAAACACACACACACCTTAGCTCTACTTTACAAGTCCATTCAGTCAGAATGGGTGGAGTATCTGGGTTATTCTCCAGAGCAGCTGTAACACGACACAGTTTATCTGGATGTGTTGTAAACCTGAGACAAGAGGCTGATTTTAATGACCTGAAAAGAGGAGGAACTGGGCAGATTAAGAGCAGGGCATTGATTAGTCTTTGTGTTGCTTTAAAACAAAACAGAATGACAAACAAACCAGCGAATACAATGACCTAGAAAAACCCTTGAAACCTGGTCACTACCTATAATTTCTACCATAGTGACTAAATTTCCACTCCTTATCTTGATGCTATTAAAATGATTTGCTGGCTTGGCTTTGGCTTCATGTAAACAAATCCAGTTTTCAATCTAATCTAATTAAAATTTTCAGTTGGGCCTGACCTTTGCTTAGCCCATCTGGCCCTGCCATGACAGCCATATGACTCTAACCTTTCTGAAAACCACCTCCACCTTCAATCCAACTGAAAGCCTTTGCTAAATGTATGACAAACCTACCAAAAGGAGATCGTTTCACCATAAAACAAATTTCTGGATACAAAAAAACCTTCTGCAAATCTATGCAGTGGTTTGCAAATACTTTAAAAACAAATGAGTGCTCAAATATACTTTAGTGGTTGTTAATATGCTGACATAGTATATTTGGGAACTCATTTTAGCTTATTTATTTTATTTTAAATTCTTCAACAACACCATTCATGACTGAGCTGCCAGTGGACAATACCCTTGCTCTTACTTTGAAAGTTTATTCACTGCTAACCAGCCAGGGCCCTTCCATCCTATATGTTCTTAGAGTAGCTGGCTTGCTGGTCATTTTGTTGTTAAGACAGTCTTTAATATCATTCAGCTTCTTCTATTGAGAGTATCTTATCCTGCTTTCAGACATATTACAAGTCCACCCTCTTGAACTGCAGTTGTTGTCAACTGTAGTCCTCCTCTGGAGATTGGCTGTGATCTGGAAAGTCACTCCAGCCAGAACCTAAAGCAGGTTTAGAGCTGGATCATTTGTCACTACACTGAGCTCACAGAGGCTCCAGAGCACAACAAGGGCTACTGCCACAAGCTGCAGTCCAAGATGGCGGGGTTGATTTTTGCTGCCACAAAGTTGTTGGCATTTTAAATATTTGCAGAGAAGAAACTTATAAAGGATTTTATCATTTTTCTCCTCACTCCAACTGACTGAGGCAGATGGCTGCCCCTCCTTGTGCCCGGTTCTGCCAGAGGTCTCTTTGTGTTAAAAGAGAGTTCTTCCTTCCTACAGTCGCCAAATGCTTACTGATTGTTTGGGTTTCCTCTTCCATACGGTGTAAAGCGCCTTGAAGCAACTTTTGTTGCGAACTGGCACTATATAAATAAAATTGAACTGAGTTGAACTGACCTGAATTGTGCACAAACATACATACAGGTGCTCAGGAAGCATGTTCTACATCTGGTCAGTGTCTTCTATTGGTTGTATGAAGCAAGAGGAGAGAGTTAAGCCACACATTTAGCAATTCCTTTATCTTTCCGTAGCAAGATATGTAAATCCTGTAGATCAGGGTTGATTAGTTGGACGATTTGCAGTATTTCATGAAAACATGTTCTACATTTGCAGTTCTTAGAAATATTATCTTGCAAAAGTAAAAGTAGTGTACTGTAGTGTAGGATTTATTAACTACCTTATAAAAGAAAAACCATGAGATCAACCTGTTTCATCATCACTGAGTTGTGAACAAAATGCCATCTGCACTGGAGGAGAAGGACAGTTCATAGTAGCTTAATTGATTTCCTGTGATGGACCCACGCTGCTTTACATTCATCTGGTAGCTACAGTGCGCAGCTATTTCTAAATAAGGGGATTTTGGTCTGTTCCTTTCTCTCTTTTTGTGGTGCCAGTCAAATCCGCCACGCTCTCGGTTATGTTATGTGAGAATGGCACAGTATCACTGTCACACAGAAATAGCCTATTCCCAAGCCCTGGGGCAACTGTCCCACTTAAGCTATGAGGTCATACGGCGGTCAGCAGTGACTGAGTGAGTGAGGATGAACACAGGGACATTAAAATGCTTGAAAAAATATGGTTATGCTATATAGAAAACACCATCTGTTAAACTTGTTTTTCATGCCGTTTGTGAGATTTACAGTACATTTTTCACACACCAAAGAAACTAATGTAATTAAACCGTAGTTTTACAATTTTTTTTCTATAGGCTTATGAGATCATGACAAATTGTCCTACTTTCCTAATAAACTAAAAACTTGAAAAAAGCCTTAAAATGCAAGGCATAAAAAAAGAAATTCAGAAAGACACTTCAGGGGGCTCACACAAAAACTGCAAGAACGGCAGGCGTTGGTTCTCGTCCAACTCCCAGTTTCTCCACGGTGCAAGGCATTCATCATCATTATCATGGCTATTCAGCGGGTCTAATTCCCTTTAAAATCAACTGTCAATTCTCATTTGGCTGCTCTCGACGTCTTACAGGCTTTGAATTCTCCCATGAGCTGGATCTGGGGCGTTATCTGGAAAACAAGAGCCAAACAGAAGACTGGGCTCCATGATTTGGAACCTGTTGGGTTTCCATGTGTTTTTCCAAACCCAACAAGCATTTCAGAGCACTAAAAGAGACTTAATTGTAAATCCATGACCAATCAAAGTGAACACCGTCTAAACCAGAAGTGCCTGTCTCTGTTCACTGCAGCACACACACACTGATTAGGCGTAAAAAGCTAACCTGGCCTCGAATAACACGCCACCGGATGGCTAACATTTCAGCAATGGGAGAAATGATTTCCTGAAAAAGAACCTTTAAAAAAAATTGCGCTCTAACGAAGTTCACTGCATGTGAATGAATCCAGACGATGACAGTAAATATTCTGGCGTTGAAGAACACAGCGTTGGTATGAGCAGACAGTCATGTGATCAGGTGCATCTTTTCCAAGCATGGGGCTGAATGTGAGTGCAGCTGTGATGTGCAATGAGATGTGATGTTACGTGCTCCCACAGCCAGACAGGGCCTGTTAAAGTTACATAACCCTGGATTCCCGTGGCATACTACTCCTCCCGCCCTCCATCTCTCCATCCCTCCCTCTCCCAATGTGTCTATGCTGAGTACAGTGGAGTGGAGCAGGCACAGATGGTTGGCAGGGTGCTGCACGTCTGCTATGCCAGGCAGGGTGAGGCGGAACGGGGTTGAAGGGTAAAAGTGATGCAGGGAGTGGGAGCAAAAGGGCACATGATGCTGAGAATGGATAAACTCAGATAATTATAGATGTTTGGACTGATACACACAAATCAGCACAGAGTTAAGATAACAGAGCATCTGATCTAATGTTCCGCTGCAGTTTGGCCTGTAACTGCTCAATAGGCTGAACGTCACAAGGGATCACCCTATATAAAGGATAAGATTAACTTAACGAGGTGATGCATCTGCACACTCATCCTGTTTAAATACCCTGCTTGATCCTTTAGCAGCCACAACAACAGTGAGATGCTGCGGTTGGTCAATCTATGGATTATCTACAAGGTTGAAAAAATATTACAAGGACCAAAAACTGAAACCCTGCATCCTTACACCCTGATAAAGTCGACTAACTGCTCAAAAGCCTGTTACATAAAATAGCTTAGGTGCCCAACAGCTGATGTGCAAAGTCCCTACATGTTGTGGTAAATCACTCTTGCCTGTCAACATGCCAGATGTGCAGCCAAAAATCATTTTAGGACACCGCACCCTGTTAAATCATTGGTGTTTTAATAATGCACTACTCTCACGGCCCACAGGGACAAATATTAAACCTTCATTTTCTGCTTAATGTTTTGGTAATACACTCCCAGGCCCGGGAGCTACACAGATCAAATTTAAGTAGGCTAGCACTTAGAAATTACCAACTCTCAGAAAATTTCCCGGTTGGCCGTGCAGATACCTATCTAGGTTGCTGATGTCCATGGGGAAGGCAGTGCAGGATGCACACTGAACCACTCAGTCAACATGTAAGTGAGACTGACTGGGTTACAAATTCCTGTCCTCATCTGCGTATTATATATATGTAGACTGTAATCTGTTGCTGTGTTTGGAAATGTGCCACATCCTCGAAAAGTTGCGTTCAATGAAGATGAAAGCAGGAAAGACTTTAGAAAAGGTCACACAGAGAAAGTGGGAGATGGGATAAAGGAACAAATAATTCAATAAAGGGAATGACACAATGACTACACACTGCAGATTGGCTGACACATAAGACCAAACAGGCTTTGAAGACCTTGCTCAGAGTGTAGTGATATGAAAGCTGATAAGGTTCTCTGAGCCACTGGACTCTCAAATATCACACTGCTCAGATCCTAGCCAGTTTAATAGGCGACATTCAATCAATAGCATTAACACAGTTTCATCAAATTAAGCAATAGTAGGCTAAAATCATTAAACAGCAAATAATCTGTCATGTTCAGTTCATGGTGTGTGAAACAGTAATCCATTTTCAAAACAGCTGCCAAATCATTCTGTCTTTTGGCTGCTAGACTAAATGACAGATTTGGAAAATAAATTTTAGGAAGAAAACAGGAATGCTGAGAGAACAAATGGATGAGGAAATTTCACAGGACAGAAGAAATAAGATAGAAGCCATTATCATACAAACAAAACCCATGTGATTGCTCAAGTTTCAGTGTAGATGACAGCAAGCAAGAGACTGGACATCATGTGAACTGACTCCTGCATGCTCTATCAAGTCAGCTGCTTCACCTAAACCAATCATAGTACTTCATGTAGCAAGAATTCATCTGAAGAAGACTATTTTATACTGTGAGCTACATGTGAGGTATGACAGCCCAGGACAATGTCTTTTCTTCTGATTCTCCCAACTATTTGTGTGTGTGTGTGTGTGTGTATTGCTGTTTTAGTTACACAACGTGGGTCGGGCAAACAGCATTTTGATTCTGTGCATCTCTTGCACATACAGCAGACCTGATAAAGTTGACTTTAATATCCAGACTGTAGACACATTTATTATTACTTACATTACATTATTACTTACATTAATTAAAGTGTCATAAATTATACTGACACAAATTAACCAGATTACCTAAACCAAACAAACTGTTTGCTATGTAACTTCAATAACTGCAAATTAACTTAAACATGGGAGAGTGAAACAGCAAATATTGCAAATTTCCCCATTGTAGGACTAATAAAGGCTTATCTTATCCTATGCATGTCTGATTTATTAGGTGTAGATAATAGATGAATAAAGAACCTTCAGCTACTCTTTCGTATTTTCCCAAGTGGCTGCCACAGCAGATGAATCTGCACTGGTAATTTGGCGCAGGTTTTACACCAGATGCCCTTCCTAACACAACCCTCCCATGGCGGGACTTATGTCCCCACCTGGATTCAAACCAGTAGCCTTGTAAGACAAATGTGTAAACCACTACACTACAAAGACACAGATAACATATGAATACGGGATTAATATTAGTCAATCATTATTTCGGGTGGATACAGTCATCACACCATATAATGCAAATTTTAAGAATTGAGTTCATGTGTAAACACGTCTGTACTGTAATATATTATTTCATAAATATTATTATATACAATATAATATTTGTGAAATAATATATAATATTTATATAATATTATAGTATGCATTATAGTTTTTAAACTCTCGTGAAATAAAATCTTGATAAAAATGTCTAATTTTAATTCTAAAAAATTTTCTTAGACATCAATTTAATAATAACCCTTTGTGTCTCTAGTCCATACAGACATTAAAACAGACTACTAGAAACTGAGCTCCAAAGCAGGGGTATACGGGGTTCAAAAGCCACGTTATTATGGGCTAAAACTCCATACACTCTGGGGACATGGAAGACTAACAATAATATAGGTTAAAATGGTAGGATATGGGACCTCTAAGAAAAATTAATAACATAAAGAGAAGCAGTGTAACTTAATCACAATAACAACATTTTGACTTGTATTAGAAATCTCTTCGCCATTTTTTGCTCCTCTGATACGAGTTCGATCTTTGAATACCACCTTGTTGACTAACATTATTATTTTAAAATAAAAGAAAGTTTAAAAATGTAATACTTAAATAAAAATACTTAAATATATATGTATAGTACAAAATATGTGTCTTTTACAGTTAACATTTGTCTGTTGTTTTGTATTTTTGTATATTTTCCATTTATTTTAAAAGATTCAGTGGATAACAAAATTGCTAATGCACCAATACAATTCCATAACCCTCTGCTTCCATTACTTTCTGTTCATCCATTTTCTTCCACTTATCTAATTCAGGATCAAGGTGGGGGGCTGGTGCCTATCCCAGCTGTCTCAGGGAAAGAGGCAGGGTACACCCTGGACCGGTTGCCAGACTGTAACAGGGCTAACACAGACAGACCGACAACCATTCACACCTACAGCAAATTTAGAATGACCAGGTAACCTTACACGCATGTCTTTGGACTGTGAGGGGAAACTGGAGTACCGGGATGGAGCCCGCACAGGCACAAGGGGAGCATGCAAACTCTGCACAGTAAGGCCCCAACCGGCCAACGGATTTGAAACCAGGGCTTTCTGCTGTGATGTGACAGTGCTAACCAATGCATCACCACGCCAACCATTGCTTTGTAAATCACATCAATCTACATTTAAAGGTTTCCCCAACCTAACAGCAGGAGGAAAATATTACGAGTTCATTTTATAAAACCTTTTGGATTGAATACATTTTCAGGGCATTCAAATAAAATATATATTTCTATATTGTAGTAAAACCCAAGAATTAAAAAATGTCAGGCAGTACAACTGTCCCTATAAATGAACAGACTAAAAAGATTCTGTTTAAATGAAAATTAATTCAAAATAAAATACTGCAACATGATTTTATTTTGAAATTGTTACAATAAATCAAAATGTATAAATACCAACAGTTTAAAAATAATTTTGCACAGCAATTTGTGCAGTTTGAGAATTTTATTATAAGGTAAAAGAGTAATAATAGTGAAAAGGAAATTTCAGAGGACCCCACACGGTCTTTATAGCTGACTGAAAGGGTTTGAGGCTCACTCATAAATACGGATAAAAATAGCTAAATTCAATTCATTGGCGTCCTGGTACACCTTCCATGTCGGGTGGTACAACCAAGTTAAAACTAGAAAAATTTGAATTTATCATAAAAATATTTTTTAATGTTTAAATTTATATGCATGCGCTTTCTACCTAACAAAATGTTAGGTATTCTGAAAATTTTTGCAAACATCAGGTAATTCAACTGCAAGAAATTCCAAAGAAATTCATGTTTTTTAAAGTTCTAAGATTATCTACTAGATTACTAAAATTCATATTGGTTTTATATGCAACCAGACAAAAAATGTATGTCAGCACCTGGACTGTAGCGCCATTTTTAGATCACGTCACTTATTTACTGTACCTCCATGGCGAGAGCAGCGGTTTGCTGGTCATAGTGGTTCAGGATGTTGGGCATGAAGGTGGAGTTGTAGGGCATTCCCTGACACATGCGCAAGGTGATGGGCTCACAAGTGAACAGACTGTGGCTCCCTGCTGCTGCATCCATGGGGATGGCAACACATGCCGTTAACATGGACACAGAAAGCGCCCAGAGGAGATCCATGATTGGTGTCCGTACAGGAGAATGGAAGCAACACCCTGGAGATGACTGATTAGGGTGAGGGGTTGAGCCCTGTCCGCATCTGGTTCTTTAAACCAGGAAAGGGAAAAATTATGAGCTTCAAGGACTGTCTGGTAGCCCTTTCCTCCTCGTTAGATCAGAGATAAACAGTCTGAGCTGAGCAGCATAATCCAACACTGCCATGGCTGAAACTGGCTGCATCCATCACCGTGTCTACACTGACTCACAGGGTCTTCGTCACCTGAGAGACTCTGTGCTCCTTTAAGATGCTACAAATGGAAAGCACTCCTCCCCTTCCTCGTTCCACAGACAGCGATGATGCAGGCGGAAATATCAACCCCTGATGGGAATGCAATCTGCAATCAGAAAAATACAATTACAAATAATTCAGTTAAACATTAGCAGATTATTCAACATTTGCATAGGCTATTTTTAAAGTACAAACCAAAAAAGACCTTTTAATTGAAAATTAGACTAATTACAAGTGGAACAACACACAGTAGGCTTATTCAAGAGGCCTGTTTAATTGCTTTTCAGGTCACTAACTATGGCAGCTGGGCTGTGTGGATGAATGACAACATTAACTGCATTATTAACCACAATGGATGATTAAAACACAACAAAAGATAGCAAATCAGCAATTATTTAAAGGGCAAATACCACAGACTTAACAGTATTTACATTTGCATTTATGGCTATAATACAGTAGTACTGTAGCTGGGGTGACCAGATCCCAACAAACTAAATGTGGGACAGACACTGTTTGTGTGGAACAATGTGGGGCACATTAGCAATTCTGGAAGGTAGTCTGAATTTTTTATATCTATCTTGAAAATAAAAATACAATAAAATGCGCAGGTTAGCAAATTGGCATTTAGCATGTAAAGGTCAGATATATAATATATGTATGCAAGTCTTTCCAACTCTTCCACACCTATCCAAATTCATGAATACAATAAAGATGCTTCAGTCTTCATATAGTCCTGTATTCTCTTTCATTTCACTGTCATTTCAGCTGCGTCTCTGTCTGGCAACCATCTCTGGATTTCAGTAGGGACAGGCATACCTTCTTTTAGCCACATCTGACAATGTCAGTATTTTTTTTTGCCAGTTATGGCATACATATACGGTGTCACTTCATGCCATATTTTCCCTTGTGCAAAACTGGTAACTGCAGTTAAAGAGAAGCAGATTCAACTTCTCAATAAACACTGCTGCTTCATTTTCTATGTAGTAGTTTCCATCATATTCACCAAAATCTGCAAAACTTGCTGCCTTTTGATGATTTCTAACTTTCCTTGATGTGCAGAGCATTTGACAGGCTAACCTTCACTTGCCAATAGTAAAAAGCCTTTCCTGCTTTCTTCACATACACCAGGTGAAAGCCAGACCTTAGAAAAGTGTGTTTCCTGCAGAGCCAGTCAAAATGTGGGACACTATCTCAAGATGTGTCCCACGTAAAGAGGGACATCTGGTCACCCCAGTGAGCAGCCAAAGGTACATACACATTATATTATATATTTATACACCTCGCATTCAACATACTGTTAACAAAAGTGAAATAAACTTCACACTAGCCCTCACATATACACCAAAAAACACCCCAATTGAAACACAGAATTAATCCTGACTGTGTACAACGTGAAAGTTCACACACCAAATATTCATAAATAGACCACTGCAGAGCGGTCATGTCAGGAAATTATTTTTTACACCTGTCAGTAAGACTGACAGTGTAACTCCTACTAGATAGGCTGTGGCACCTTCACCATAAGACTTAGTTGTGTTTTGCTGCTCCACACAGATTTTTTTTTATCAAAAATGGCTCTTTAATTAGTAATGGCTGCTGCCCACTGCCAGCTATGGTGACCATATGTCCCTCTTCACTGGGACTGCAGAGCATTTTTATCCCTTGTCCCCATGTCCCATATCTTGAGACAATCTCAAACAGTTTAATCCGAACTGTTTTTTTTAAGTTAGTTACCAAAAGTCACAAGCTGCACAGATTTTTATGGAATATGATAAAAAGTTGCACCTAAAATGAGGGACACTGGGGTAGTATTGGACCACACCTATTAGAAATTTTATTTTGTTCTCTTGGCATAATTATGTAGTCTTCACAAACAATGTCAGAAACAGTTTAACTAATAATTTAGCACCTTTATGCTTTGTTTTTCCGTAGTGGGGAACCTGTTATAGTTACATGACAGCACACACCCATCCCTGCGTTCACCAACGTGCAAAACATGAATCCCGCTCTGTGGTACACCTGCCTCTGCCTGAGGTGTATTAAAGGAGCCCAGCTGGCTTGAAACTTTCATTATTAACGCCACACAAGTGCGTCCGTTAGCCTACCTGTGCGTCAGCGTTAACGGGCTCCTCCTATAGCGCCTCACTGGGAATTCGGACATTAATTGCCCCCCGCCCCCCACCCGCAAACGTGAGCGTAGCCACCTTAACGTTACGGAGGCTCGTCCCGCGTCTTCCCACTAACTGACCCGCGGCGGAGAACTGACGACCCGAGCCGACAGGAGCGTCAAGCAGCGCGGCGCAGACAAAAGATGACGGTTAGTCCGTCCTGACTGATACTAGCCGCGGCGTGCCGGTGTAACGATTCCACCGCGGCGAGCCGGGGCGGCAGCGGAGGCGGGCGCGCAAGGAGAAACGCCTCGTTTACAAATGCGGACCCAGCCGGGGCAATGAAACGCAACTTTACCTGAAGGTCGTGCGCTAAATTCACGCGTGGCGAACCGGGGTCTCCGCCGCTCCTCGAGTTGGTAACAATGAGTGAGTGTCCCTCCACCAGCAGCGCCCTCCTCTCCTCCTCCCTCCCTCTATCTCTCCCTCTCCTCTCTGCTGAGCGACAAGCGCGAGAGAGGGATGTTAACGCGGCTTCCGGTACCGCTTGTCAAATTAAAAGCCTCTTCAGCAGACGCGTTCAAACGAGCCTTCTGCTTCTGCTGCTCCTGTCGGCTGCTCATGTTTCAAGATTAACCATCCATGCACATAGAGAGTTCCACAGGGTTCTGTGACAGAGAGTTTATTCATCTGCCTCTTTCCCTTTGCCCCCAGCCGGTCAAGG
>VUQH01036557.1:12155-66889 GCA_015106775.1 Etroplus canarensis | reverse complement strand
GTGGAAGTTCCAGATGAAGCACCTGCTGATGGCCAAAGAGGTTTAGGGACACACTGATGGCAGTGCAACTCTACCTGGAGATGACGCAGCAGTTCAATGTTCTTACGAAAAGGCACAGCAGAAAGCAATGGCTACCTTGGTTATGGGAATCCATTCCAGTGTTATTTACCTGGTAACGTCTTGTACTACTCCAAAAGAGCTTTGGGAGACCTTGACAGTACATTTTGAGAGAAACACCATGGCAAACAAACTGTTTCTCAAGAGGCAGTTTTTCACCAGCAAGATGAAGGAAGGTGAGTCAGTGGAAATTCACCTGTGCTCCATGAAGGAAATTATGGACAAATTAGCAGCACTAGGAGCAGCAGTAGCTGAGGAGGAGCAAGTTGTGGCACTACTCATTAGTCTTCCATCAAGCTATGAGATGCTTGTAATTGCCTTAGAAGCTAAAGGAGAAGACTTTACTCTAACTTTTGCCAAGCAAGCTCTTATAAATGAGGACCAGAAAAGGAAAGCCAGTCAACGAGAATGTGTAGCCGGAAGCAACCACTTCTTCTTCTTCTTCTTCTTCTTCTTCTTCTTCTTGTAAATTTAATTGGCGGTTGGCAAACAACAAAATAGTGCATTACTGCCACCAACTAGTATCCCATCCACCCGTGTCATCCTTTCTCCAAAATTTCTCCTGCTGCTACTTCAGATATTGTCCTCTACTTCTTTGTAACTGTATATGGTTATATATTTGAGGTAGAGGCGATCTTTTCTTTTTTCCACCACCCTCTTTGAATTTTGCCGCTCAAGCTGTATCAAACAGATGTCACAGTCTTCACTAGTGTTAGGAATTTGGAAATGACTGCATTTCGGATGAATCCTTATACTTACTTCTTCTTCGTGAACAGTGAAATGTTGAAAGTGGGATATTTCAGTATTACATGAAAAATACTAGCTCATCTTTAATTTGATGGCAGCAATATGTCTCAAAAAGTTGGGACAGGGTCACATTTACGACTGTGTAGCATCACCTCTTCTTTTAACAACGATCGGTAAACATCTGGGAACTGAGGAGACCAGCTGCTGGACCTCTGGGAGAGGAATGTTGTCCCATTTTTGTCTGATATAGGATTCCAGCTGATCAACAGTCCTGGGTCACATTTTGTCGTATTTTGGGTGTCATGATGCACCAAATGTGTTCAGTTGATTACTAAGCGACAAGGTTTGGATTGCAGGCAGGTCAATCCAGCATTCAGACGCTTCTACTATAAAGCCATGCTGTTGTAATAGCTGCACTATGTTGCTTAGCATTGTCTTGCTTAAATATGCAAGGTCTTCCCTGTAAAGATGTCATCTGGAGGAGAGCATATGTTGCTCTAAAACCTGTATATGCCTTTCAGCATTGATGGTGCCCTTCTAGATGTGCAAGCTGCCAGTACCATAGGCACTAATGCACCCCCATACCATCAGAGTTGCCAGCTTTTGAAATGAGCACTGATAACAAGCCAGATGGTCCCTCTCCTCTTTATTCCGGAGGACATGGTATTCGTGAATTCCAAAAAGAATTTAAAAATTTTGATTCATCTGACCACAGAACAGTTTTCCACTTTGCCCCCATTTTAAATAAGTTTTGGCCCAAAGAAGACAGTGGCATTTCATGTTCATGTATGTATGTATTCTTTGCATGATAGAGCTTTAACCTGTATTTGTGGATGGCACGGTGAACTGTGCTCACAGACTGATTTCTGGAAGTGTTCCTGAGCCCATGTAGTGATTTCCATGACAAAACCATGCCTGTTTGCAATACAGTGCTGCCTGAGGGCCCAAAGATCACAGACATCCAATACTGGTTTTCAGTTTTGTCCCTTGCAAAGAGAAACATCTCCAGAATCAAGGTTATTATAGTTAACTAAAACTAAACTGTAAACAAAAATTAAATCATAAAAATATTTTAGTTAACTGAAATAAAAATAAAAACTATACTTTTATTGAAAATCAAAACTAACTAAAATGAAATTGTGAGCTCACAAAACTAACTAGAATATAAGTATACAGGGAATGTCCTTAGTTTTTGTCTTTGTCAGTTGGATTAAATTTGGTCAGTCAGCCTGTCTGATGAAGCTGTGATGCATCTGTTCATTGAGACAGGATATCTACCTGATTGTGACTCATCTGCCCTCACAAAGAGTTGTGTTTGTATTGTAATTTATGGTCTAAACATATTAAATCTTCCCATGGCAAATACCATCCATATTAGAATAATTAAGAAAGCAAAAACCAACACTGACACTAATAAAAATTAAACATTTTCAAACAATAAAAACTAAACTGCAAACCTAGTCTGGAAACTAACTGAAACTAAAATAAACTGAAAGAAAAAACTCAAAATGAAATTAAAAAATAAAAACTAATTGGTAAAAACAAAACAATAACTATTTCCAGGATTCTTGGAATCTTCTGATGATATGGTCTGTAGACGATGGAATATTCAGAGTCTTTGCAATCTCTGAAATTGCTCCACAGTTTGTAGACACACTTTGAGGATAATGTGTCGGTTGTGAGAGTAAGGGAGTTGTGTTCTGGTTTACTAGAATAGATCTGTTAGAGTTGTGTTTACTTATAATGTTACCAAGTTCAAAGCTGTTATTAAAGATATGTGTAGGGCTAACAAGTCTGCTTTTTTACTCATTTTCAGTCCAGTCCTTGTTCTTAGCCATTTTCATTTTTGTTTGTTAAGCCACTCAACACTGACATATGAATCATTCAAGCATATAAAGGAATCTAACACAAGGGATAAACCAGTGTGCACATAACAGACAATTTTGCAAAGAACCTATTTTAAATTTTATCTTCGGGTACTTTGTTACTAGCAGTCTGTCTAAAAACCCATCATTTGTTCCCATTTTTTTTAAATTAATTAAATTTATTTTTACTTTTTTAAAATTTTATTTTCCTTCTTAATTTGTTAATTAACCCAATTTCATTACATTTATTCGAATTGAAAAATGATGCAAGGGTATGCAGTATGTATGTGTAATGTGTAAATGTTATTTGTTTGTGAAACATTTTGAAAAAGACAATAAACATATTGGCAAAAAAAAAAAATTGTTCCCATTTCTTTCATTGAATCTACCAAAGTGTCCAAGATAGCATAGTTTGACAGACATAAAATCATATTTTTGCACCAACAAGGTGATTCCTAAAGCACTTTTAGCCCAAAACTTGGTACATCTCAGCATAGTGTGCATTGTGTCCTTAAAAGATTTGAGGAAACTGCCCTAGTGGAGGACAAAAGAAGAAGTGACAAGTCTAAAAAAACAATCACAGCATGTGAACAGTATCTGAAAGTCATGTCCATCAAATATCTGACACAAGACGGCGAGTTAGGCTTTGACTTTCAAGCCCCTTGGAATTTTACAATTTTTGCCTTATGTACCGTATGTCCCTTCATGTTTGCACATTTCAATAAATCTGTGCACATAATTCACATTTTTCTAGTAAAATATCAAGAAATGAGGGGTGGCTCAAGACCTGACTGCTGCACTGTAGCTCTTTTTTTTAAACATTAAACTCCACACCAAAATGTCAGTATTACTGAGCCACAGTTGCAGCAGGCAGTGTTGACATTCATTCTATGAGTCTACTGGGCTTTTAGTGATTGGGTTTGACTGTAGAAATTGTGAGGCAGTTTTATAACCCTGTTTCCAAAAAAAGCTTGAAGGCTATGTAAAATGTCAATAAAACATTTACTGGTTAAAAGTGTGATTTTTTTATGTGTTCATTTTCAATTTGATGCCAGTAACCTGTCTCAATACATCTTAAATTAACTTAGCCCAGAAAAAAACATTGGCTTGATTTTCAGGCCTGCAGCCCTGTGTCCTGTTACAGATTTATTACATGAAAGTGTTTAGCGTTTTGCAAAGCAAAAAAATTTATTCAGAATTTTTATTTTAGTAAAAGTTAGAATTCAATTGAAGTAGCTTAATAGCGCATGAGTTATATAATCAAAATAAATGTAAATTACCTATATGGTAAATGTATTCATTATGTACAATGGCACTTTCAGAATCATGCACATTTTATTACTGGATAATAATTATTGATTCATTGATGTGTATATCACTTTAATGTTGCAGTTTATGATTTTGACTACTTATATCTGTGGGGTAGCTTGATGTAATAGCATTTATCTGTAAAGTAATGAGTAACTAAAGCTGTAAAATAAGTGGTATGGAGTACAAAGTACAATATTGTCATCCAAAATATTGTAGAGTAGAATCAGAAAGTAGCATAACATCTTCTCTTCTTCTGGCTGCTCCTTTTATGGCTCGCAACAGTGGATCATCTGTCTTCTTCTCACCCTATCCCTTGGATCCTCTTCTGTCACACCAACCCTCTGTGTGTCCTCCTTCACAACAGCCACAAACCTTCTCTGTGGTCTTTCTCATTTTCTCCTGCCTGGAGGCTCCATCCTCAACATCTTTTGCTATACCTCCTCTGAACATGTCCAAACCATCTCAGCTTTGCATCTCTGACTTTGTCTCCAAACCTTTCAACCACAGCTGTCCCTCTGATGGACATTTCTAATCCAGTCCATCCTGGTCACTCCCAGAGAAAATCTCAACATCTTCAATTCTGCCACCTCCAACTCTGCCTCCTGTCTTTTTCTCCAAACCATGCATCATAGCAGGTCTCACTACCATCTTGTAAACCTTCACTTTCACTCTTGCTGCTGTCCTCTCAAAAAGCACCCTGACACTTGGCTCCACCCACTCCACCCTGCCTGCACTCTCTTCTTCACCTCTCTTGTGGTCTGTCCATTGCTTTGGATGGCTGACCCCTGATATTTAAACTCATCCACCTTCACTATTTCTACTCCTTGCATCTTCACCATCCCACCTGCCAGTAGTAGTGCTACCCCATGCCCATCCTCTGGATATACACTTGCAGCAAAAACCTTTTCCATTCTAATGCTATTCCTGCACCAACTTTCCTTTCTTTCTTTCTTTCTTTCTTTCTTTCTTTTTTGATTACGGCTACTGGGTTTATAAATACTGTGTTTAAATTAAATGGAAATTTACACATTGCATTTACTCAACATCCAAGTGTTTTGGAAGCAAGATTGTACAGTAGGGAAATAGATGTAGTCTCACCCTATTCATTAAAATCATATCATAATATCATAAAAAAAATCATAATAACATTCTGAGACAGAATGATATGGTCCTAGCAAGGTCCAGTGCTATTCTCAATCATTAGTTCTGAGATAAAAGAGATTCACAGCAGCAGGAGCCTGCTGAAATAATAAGGTCTTTTTATTACCTGGAATAAAGCCTTAGGTCATCCTGTCTGTTGATCATGAGTTTTTCAATAGATGAAGAGGAAATGGAGGATGGTCTATGTTGAATAGACCATCAGAGTTGCTGTTGCTATGGATTCACACACACTCAGGAAACTCAAAAGAACAAAATGAAGAGCAAAAAGTGGCCTTCGGACTCTCAGCAAAGATGTCACATTGAGCCTCAGGCTCTATAACCGAGTGAAGAGCTGGTATTTCTGTAATAATTTGCCCTTGTCTTTTTAATATGCTTAGCCCAAGATGGCCCCATTTTTATTTGCTTCAGTCATCTCCTGAAACACCACTAGGACTGATAGAGTTCACATTTGAGCATGTCATGACTAGACTTTAGCAAAGGAGGTTAAGCCTGTGGCATATTTCCACTTACAAACTTTTGTACAGTCCAGTTTTTTTGATAAGGATTAAGGTGCAGATTATTTCATGTGACAAATACCATAAGAAAAAATAATTAGAAGAGCTGGGAGTTCTATGTGGAATTATAGGGATGTTAAAAGAAAGTTTTCACAGGACACTATGCAGTCCTGTGGAAATTTATGTACACCTTGTCAAAAGATGTGATAGAAACTAGAAAAATAACTTGAAATAACTTAAAGAAAATAGTGAGGTGTATCATTTAGTAGAAGCAGTAGTGTGAACTATGCATGGGTGTGGGAGATATGTGCAAGTATTGCAAGTGCTAAAAATGAACTAAAGAGAAATCAAAATAACCCATTGGTATTGGGACAAGACAGATGAGCCAGAGAACAGAGCAGAAGCAGGAGGAGACCCTAAATGAAGGGCCAGCCACAGTTTTATAGTCTGGGAAAACAGGGTGTTCCCAGGTGTTCCCAGTTTACAGTGATGAGCCTGATGAGCCCTGTCCTACCCACCACCTGGAACACAAGCAGACAGAAATTCAAAGTCATCAGGGGCAAGAGTTGTTAAAATCCTTACTGCTCCATAGGAATTAAGTGGCCAGTCAGGTGCTGCTAATTAAATGTCCTTGACTAACTGATCATCAGCCAGTGTGTCCGTCTCTATAAAAGCTGAAGTTTTGAGGGTTTTTTTTGCCTGAGTTGTGGTAAAATACTGTACTATAGGCAGATATAAGAAGAATAACACAGCTGTTAATGTTGTTGTTTTTGGAAAGCATGAGCTTACTCTCCTTAGTGTCCCAGAACAAGCTTACCCCAACTCAGATGTGCAGTCTTGTTAAAAAAAAAACTCAGTGCACCCTTACTGTTCCCATTGTAATTAAGCGGGTAAGTAGCAGCCATGTCATGCTAATCAAATGCACTTGATCAAGTATCAACTGTGATGATTGATCAAATGCATGATCGGTGTGATCACCTTTATAAAAGCAGAAGATTTGGCTGGTTTGGAGCATTCAGGTGTATTTTAATACAATGCTACAATCTCCCCAGGAGTGGACGTCCCAGCAAATTCTCTCAAAGGTCAGACCATGCAATGCTGAGAAACTATAAAAAACTAGGTGGTAAATCTCAGACTCTACAGGGCTCAGTGAACATGTTAAATGTTAAAGTTCATGAGAGTAAAATTAGAAGCAAACGGAACAGTTCTGGCTTATTTGCAGGGTTGCAAGGAGAAAGCCTGTTCTCTCTAAAAAGAAGATAGCAGTTCAGGTTTGCAAAGACATCTGGAAAAATGTCCTTTGGAAAGATGAGAACAAAGAAAAGATTTTTGGCCATAATACACAGCACCACATTTAGCAAAAAGCAAACACAGGATATCAGCACAAACACCTCATTCCAACTGTCAAGCACAGTGGTGGAAGGGTGATGATTTGCAGCTGTAGCACACCTAGCAGCATCTTGCAGTGACTGAATCAACTATGAGCTCCTTTGTATACCAAAGTGTTCTGGAGTCAAATGTAAGGCCATCATTCAGGCAGCTAAAGCTTGGCCGAAACTGGGTCATACAACATGTTAATGGTTCCAAGCACACCAGCAGAATGGCTGAAAAATAAAAGAATCACGGTGTTGCAGTGGCCCAGTCCAAGTTCAGACCTCAGCCTAATGGAAATGCTGAAAAACACTGTGACCTCAAGACAGCTGTGAATAAATGAATGCCTGCAAACCTCAATAAACTGAAGCAACATTTTAAAGAAGAGTGGACCATAAATTCCTCCACACTGATGTGAGAGACTGATAGTCATACATAAAATGATTAATTCAAATTATTGCTGCTAAAGGTGGTTCTACACATTATGGAACCATGGGGTTTACTTAGTTTTTCACTAGACCAAACAGATTCCTCTAAAAAAATTTCTTTTTCATAAGCTGTAGGTTTGAAAAATTAAACCCCGCTGGTTGCTAGTTTGTTCTTTGTCTCACTCTCCCATCTGCTGGCAGATAGGGGTAAACAGAATGTTGTTACCACACAAATACACTTACATCCCAGTGTTTGTATCTATACTTGTATGAAATGCTCATCACGTTATGATCCACATGCTTATTTCCCTTCATGGAGTCATGACTTTGTTTATATTCCAATCTAGTCTGTTTTCCATACCAAAATGATATGGACATTTTAGTGTTGCAATTATCATGATCTTGATATGTGTATAATTTACTTTGTTGAAAGAACAAATTACGTGGGGTTATTATATTTATGTTATGGTTGCTCCGCATTTACCACATTCACATGCACTATAATGCAGTTCTATCTCTGCTGAGGTTACACACTTTATGGACAAATATATCTGGCCACAGTTCTTAATCACTTAATTCAGGTGTTTCATTCAGTTTCACTGTCACGGATGTATAAAATCAATCACCTAGCCATGCAGCCTGCCTTTACAAACATTTGTGAAAGAATGGGTTATTGTAAAGACCTCAATGAATTCCAGTGTGGTATTGTAATACAATGCCACCGTTGAAACAAGTCAGTTCATGAAATTTCTGCTCTCCAAGATATTCCATCATCAACTGTGTTATTATTGCAAAGTGGAAGTGTTTAGGTACCACAACAATTCAGCCATGAAGTGACAGACCATGTAAAGTTACAGAGTGGGGTTTCAGAGTGCAGAGGTGCATAGTGCATAAAAGCTGCCAATGGTCTGCTGACTCACTAACTACAGCGTTCCAAACCTCCTCTAGCATTAAAATCAAGACAAAAAATGTTCAGTGGGAGCTTCATGGCTTGGGTTTCCATGGCCAAACAGCTGCATGCAAGCCTGACATCACCAAGCACATCGCCAAGTGTATGATGAAGTGGTGTAAAGCACATTGCCACTGGACTCTGAGCAATGGAATTATGTTCTGTGGAGTGACAAATCATGCTTCTCTGTCTGGCAGTCTGATGGACATGTCTTTGTTTGGCAAATGCCAGGAGAACATTATCTGCCTGACTGCATTGTGCTAACTGTAATGTTTGGTGGAGGAGGCATAATGCTATGGAGTGGTTTGTCTGAGGTTAACCAGGGTCCCTCGGTTCCAGTGGAGAAATTTTAATGATTCAGCTCACCAAGACATTTTGGATAATTCTATGATTCAAACTTTGTGAGAACAGTTTTGGGAAGGCCCTTTTCTGTTGATGACCGTGCCCCACTGCACAAAGCAAAGGCCATAAAGGCATGGTTTGATTAATTTGATGTGGAAGAACTTGACTAGCCCCCTGATCTCAACCTCATCAAACACCCTCGGGATGAATTAGAAGAGAGATTGCGAGCTAGGCCCTTTTATCCAGTGTCTGACCTCACAAATGCTCTTCTGGATGAATGGCCATAAATTCCCACAGACACACTCCAAAATCTTGTAGAAAGCCTTCCTAGAAGAGTTGAAACTGCAATAAAAGCAAAAAGGGGACCAACTAAATATTAATGCCTATAGATTTAGAATGAGATGTAATAAAATCCCTGTAGGTGTAATGTGTATGTGACCCAGTACTTTTGTACATATATGTAGTGTATTTAGCATTAATGATATTCCAAATTATGATATATGGGTGTGAACTTCTAGCTTACGTGAGGATGCCAGAAAAAAGTTTGAGAACCACTGCTGTAGAATGCTCAATTATTATGTAACTATGCTTTGTAATTTATTCTTATGGATACATTAATATATATATTTCATCATTTTGCATAGGCTGCTGGCCAAATATTAAAACATCACCTGCTTACATTAGAATAAAATTTTAACCTGGCAATGATGACATATATAATCATTCTTGGTACAGTACTGTCAAAAAGCACCACAAACAAATGTAGTAACTCACAAAAGCATACTGTCGTAATTGCCATTATTTGCATTATTCTGGGCTGCATTCATAACTTCCGAGCTTGCTTGTTGACTCTGAAAGCAACACTTGTTACTACAGCGGTTTGGCTTCTGAGATGCTGACAGGGAAGTATCACTTCCTTTAGCTCTTTTTTATTATTACTTTAGGAAACTTGGCCAACAAATAGTCATTCATGTAAAATGTTAACAGAAAACTATTTGGTATGGTAAGAGCAAAACAGCTTCTGTAGTTTCTGGTTTGCCGCTAGATGAGCTGCTAGCTAACCTTACAGTGCAAAGCCAAAGCGAAATAACTAGCTTATCCTGCCAGCTCTTTCAAAGTGAGTTAACCTTAAACTTATTTTTAGAAACAAGTAAGTGACAAATAATACATAGAAACCCAGTTTTAAGGTGTTATCCTTTTGCCGTTCTTTTTTCCCTGCTAATGCTTCCCGCCAGTTAAACGAACTGCAGTCTAAGCAACCCAATGAAGAGACAGGAAAACCAGGCAGCCAGGCCCACAGCAGGTAGGCAAAAAGAGATTTATTTATTTATTTGGGGAAAAAAAATGACTCTTCTTCTTTCAGCTGTTCTAGTTGGGGATTGCAACAGTAGATCATCTTCCTACATCTCACCCTATCCCCTACATCCTCTTCTGTCTCTCCAACCCTCTGCATGTCCTTCTTTGTGTCCATGAACCTTCTTTGTGGTCTTCCTCTTCTTCTTCACCTCACTTGTGCTCTGTATTTTGCCTTGGATGGTTGACCCCAATTATTTAAACTCATCCTCCTTCTACCTCTACTCCTTGCATCTTCACCATCCCACCTGCCTCCCTCTCATTCACACACGTATTCTATCCTGCTCCTACTAACTTTCATTCTTCTCTCGAGTGCATACCACCACCTCTTCAGGCTCTCTTCCGCCTGCTCCCTACTCTCACTGAACATCATAGTCCACAGACTCCTGGCTGACCTCATCTGTCAACCTGTCTGTTACCGTTGAAAACAAGAAGGGTCTCAGAGCTGATCCCTGATGTAATCCCACCCTCACCTTGAACCCATCTGTCACTCCTACCGCACACCTCACCACTGTCTCCTTGTCCTCATACATGTCCTGCACCACTCTCACATACTTCTCTCCTACTCCCGACTTCCTCATGTAGTACCACAGTTCCACTCATATGCTTTCTCTAAAACCAATGACTGTGTCATAAAATATATGAAATATACAACAGTATTTTAAGGTGATTAAAGTATAAAAAGTATACGTAATATACACAGACAAATAGGCAAGTTACAATTAGGTAGAGAGCAGTGGAGGCAGGATGTGCAAATTAGTTGGTTCAAGCAAGGAGAGTTAACTGAACCTGAAGTTCTAGAGAGGAGTGTTCTGTGTTGGACAAAGATAAGGTGTTCTGTACAGTTACTGCACGGGGCAGAAAAGATCTTCTGTATCAGTCCTTGTGACAGTGAACCTGTATCAGTCTATGAGAGAAAAAGCTCTACTGTCTGTCTAGTGTGTGGTGAAGAGGGTGGTCAGGGTTATCTATAATGGATAACAATTTTTACAATGTCCCCTTCTCCACCACAGCCTCAGTGGTGTCCAGTTTGCATCCAGTGACATAGCCTAACTTCTTAATGAGTTTATTTAGCTTGTTTGCATCACTGGCTTTGATGCTGCTCCCTCAAGAAACTACAGAAAAGTAGAGTGCACTAGTCACAGTACCTTGGAGGTGTCCTTAGGCATCCTGGTCAGATGCTCAAACCATCTCAACTAGCTCCTTTTGATGTGGAGAAGTAATGGTTCTACTCTGAGTCCCTCCCAAATGACCAAACTCCTCTATCTCTAAGGCCGAGCCCAGATGCCTTTTGGAGAAAGCTCATTTCGTCGCTTGTATCCATAGTCTCATTCTTGCGGTCATTACCCAGAGCTTGTGACCATAGATTAGGGTAGGACCATGAACAGAAAATCAGCAGCTTCACTTTCATGCTTAGCTCTCTCTTCACTGATATAGCATCCACATCACTGCAGACGCTGCACCGATCCGTTTGTCAATCTTCCGTTCTATTCTCTCCTCACTTGTGAACAAGACAGCAAGATACTTGAACTCCTCCACTTGGGGCAACAACTCATACCCAATTAGGAGTGGGCACTCCACTCTTCTGGCTGACAACTGCAGCCTCATACTTGGTGGTGCTAATTCTCATCCCAGCTGCTTCACACGCTGCTGCAAACCGCCCCCGTGCAAGCTGGAGGTCATTTCTCAATGATGCCAGCAAAACCACATTATCAGGACAAAACATAGACAAGATCCTAAAACCACCGTTCTAGTCTGTTTACTTTAAAACAGAGTAACTAAATGGGTCACTTTGGTACTACTTTGATAAGAAACATAAACTATAGAAGTCTAATAGCTATTAAAACAGTAAAAGTAAAAAAGCAAACAAATCAAACATATTTGTCCATACACTGTTAAATTCTGTGTTTTCCTCCATGACCCATAACTAGGGTTACTGAAGATGAGGCACTTATGTGTATGCATCCATGTTAACCACCTTAAATTGAAGTTCAGCAAAATCAGAGGATTTTCTTATTCGCCTACCTTTGAGTCAAAGCCAAAGGGAGTCACTGGGATTGGGCAGAAGAGCCTCATGTGGCTCTGGAGCTTCAGGTTTGAGACCCCTGGCCTGATATCATATCCTGTGTTTCCTGTGCTCTTTTCTCCAGGCTGCATCTCTGTGCCGCTCTTTAATCAGAAAAAACGAAACAGGGCTCCTTTGACATCTGTTCCCTTTGAGAATGAATTCTTCTCCCACAGCGAGTACACAGCAACCAGCGGCTCTGCCACATCTCTCTACACACCAGGTGAAGCATTCAGTCTTTAAGGCTCTACTGTGTTTCAGTCACTAGATGTCAGTGTGTCCACAGACAAATGTGAATGCGCTCTTAGGTATACCCGGGTTTGTTTGGAATGTTTTTAATGGCTTACAGTTCAAAATCACTCTACAGCTGCTCTTAACATTTAAAGACATTTTAGTACAACATTCGCCAGCATTGCAAATCCTTTCCATGTGAATTTAGATAATCCTTCACAGCTGTAGACAGAGGAAACTGCTGTTTGCGATGAGAGTTTTACCTCTAAGAATTCACATTTTCTTTAGGTACCTTTGGATGTTACCAAGCTTCAGGCCCCCCTTCTGGTGTTCCTCAAAGCCAACAGTGGAACAGACATAGTATTTCACAATCTGCTCCACCACAGCAGTATGGCAGCAACAGACCTGCTCCAGGACCTGCCCCTTCATCAAGAGCCTATGGAACCATGGCACATCCATACAAAGCTGGAGGCAGAAGGTGTTGTTTACAGATCACTAGTTGTACTATAGATGGCTCTTTTGTTATAACACACGTATGCAAACTGCTGAAATATGTGCAATGGCAAAATCAGACCTGTACAGTCTTTAACTCAATCTATGATAATGAAAGTTAGAAAAGTTTTCATGGATATGGAAAGTACCTTTCTGATACTGACTGCCCAATATCAGACTGGTGTTTGGTGAATGCTGGGTTTTTATTTAATTTCAGCTCAGTGATGGGACAAGCTGATAACCCCCTCAGACAGCAGGATTCAAGCTCCATTGTTAATTTCAGACAGAGCAAATATCAAGCCTCTCGCAGTAGTGAGAGTGCACAAAGCCAGCCACCATCCCACGCAGGGTTATCTGGGATGGGTCAGCAGGCATCCAGCAGACCATCTAGTTCCACACCTCAGTATTCCCAGCAGTCTAAACCTCTTCCTCCTCCAGTCCCACCACAGAGGAGGCCCTCTGCCCATGCTTTGCAGCCACAGAAGGACCTCTGGAAATTTCATAACAGCTTTGAGCCACAGAGATCCCCATTTGAGGGAAAAAGGAGCTCAAATCCACACAACACTGCACAACCAACTCCAACTCAGGTAGAAATTCAGATTTAAAAAGTAAATGTATTTATTAAAGATACTCAACAACAATTGTATGCTGTGTTGGGCAGGAAACATTTCCAGTGAAACCAGGCATCGAGAACTCACTGAGGATCCTGACTGCAGTTATTGATGGCATGAGGCACTGGAGCCAGTTTAAAGACAGAGTGCCTTACTTATTTGTCATTCAATTTGTTGGTTTGCTTAAATATTGTTGGGGGAAAAAGGTTTTCTGAAAATAAACTACAAAAGAACAATTTAATGAACAACAAACACCTTTCCTTTAGGTTTTATGTTTATTTTTAAGCCTCCAGGCAATATAAGTATATTTGGAAGATAATGTGGACCCTGCAAGGACTTGTGTGTGTGTTTAGTCCCCCAGTTTAAACAGTGATACCTCTTGCCATCAGCTCTTAACCCTTGTAGTCCTTCCTTTTATTCAAACTCTGCCCACTTTAAATAACAGTTCAATTTCCTGCTGCTTCGAAGATGTTCCCTTAACAAGCGGCTCTCACAGGTGTGTGATTCTTCATTTATTGAGGCGTCTGTCAATGACCTATAAGCTCTGCTGAAGCACATTTCTGAGGTTGAGATATTAGAAGAGTAGACCAACATGACTGAAGTTTGAACGTCAGTCTACTCAACGTATATGTTCACTGAAAGATGATGTTACTGCTACCCTCCATGGTGGTCTTGTAGTCACAGCTGATTACTCAGTTAATACCTTCCAATCAACTACACTTTTTTCCAACAACTTTCTCTAGTTCCATCATCTATCCTTCGGGAAGCAAGCCTCAGTTACAGACACATAAATGAGAATGACTTACGTTTGGCATGTTTGTCACATAGCGCAGATGCCCTCATGTCACACATGCGGATCGTGCCCTTGCTGCTGCTGTAGACAAAAGTGTTGCATTGGTTGGGGTGGAACTCTGCCGCTGTGATAACCTCCGTTAGCTCCTCCATATTGGCCGGCTTAATGTCAACAATATCTGAAGAAGTGGGGTTAAGGTCATTTCCACCACTTAAAAAAGAATATCTAGTTTTATTATTAAACAAATGTGTCAGTATCCCAATCACATCTGAGCAGTCTTTAGTACTTGCCATTAAATGGTCTGTGTGATTGGAATGTTGATACAAAATATAAAATCACTGACTCATAGGGACAACTCATGAGGTGAAGTTCCTTAACTGAGCTTTTTGCAGACTGTTTTTGGGATATTGCTGTTTCAATGCCACACACACTCTTGTAAAAACACGGCAGTCACATTATTGGTTTAATTTAAGTGAAGTCTGAGTGCGGCACTTTTTCCCCCAAAGTCTGTACAAATTCTCCTTCACACCTTTCCCTGACCCCAGGACCACAACACCAGACTGTTAGAGGCACAAAGTTAAAAAATTTCATGCTCTGGGGACATCTGGTGGTAATATAAATAATGACACTGTGCCACAGAATGAATAGAATACCTCTTCCAAGTCATGTGTAGTCCACCTGGAATGTCTACAGTTTTAAAGATAAAGCCAAAGGATAGTGTTGTTTATATGCCCTATGGATCATATTTTACTTGTTGCAGGGGCTAAGTGATATATTATCCGATTGTGTCCAATTTGAGTGATGCAGGTTGGGCAGGTGAGCAGGATGAATGATTCACACTAACTGCCAAGGAAATACTCAAACTAATGGGAAAATACTATTCATTATTTCACATTGAACATGTACAGAAAAAAGTACTCTGACCAGCTTATGCTCACTTGATTCTGACCCCCTTTATGGTATATCAATAAATAAAAAAAACTACAACTAAAATCTTTTTTAAGAACAGTTACCGCAAATGCTTTGTAAGGCTGCACTTTGTTCCACAGTTAGGAGTCTTATC
Organism: Etroplus canarensis; assembly: GCA_015106775.1. NCBI lineage: Eukaryota > Metazoa > Chordata > Actinopteri > Cichliformes > Cichlidae > Etroplus > Etroplus canarensis. The sequence continues at coordinate 51,496 of VUQH01036557.1, read as the reverse complement.
ACACTTTTGTTCCCCAACAGAAATGACTAAACTGAGAAGTAAGAAAGAATACATATGTAAACATCAACAGAAGATTAAGAACAAAAGGATACTAAAGCTGCGATCAGTGATCTCCAGATGCCAGAGGTTAATGCGCAGGTCATCTGCAGACAGGTAGGTCTCATAATCACTGTTGACTGAGATGGAGTTGATATGGTAGGTGTGAGCATTTGCAAACACTCGTCTAGGGCTGGCTTCCACCATCAAATCCATGGGTCTGAATACTGGCACCTGGAAAGAAAAACAACACCATTTTTAACTTTGCATTTAAAAAGCCCTGGTAAAGAGGCACAAAGACACAGGTATCACAAACACATACTGACTATATTTTTTCCACTTTTGAGATATAAAACAGTTATCTGACTTTTAAACAAAAACTAAAAAATATGAAAAATAAATATGAATCAAGATGACACGACTCTAGAAACATAAACAAATAAACTATGGCACTGCATTATTTGCAGGAATAGACTGGTAATTTCATTACTATAGTTCCACCAGTGTATTTACTGACAAGATATGACAATGTCTCAGCGAATAACAAAAACAGAAGAATGATTAGTGTCTGCTTCATTTAACTCAGATGTGAATTAAAAACTTAAAAAAATGCCTTAATAGACTCAACATATTATACTTCATTAAAAGGCATAATATAGGCTGAGTGTTATGATGATGGCATCAGTGATCAGTGATAATCAAACTGATGGCCATGGCTCATCAATTAAGGTGAGTTTTTGCTCATTTCTCCACCGATGCATTAAATTGATATTATCATTATTAATATTATGAGATTCATAATAAATTAAATATGCCTTGCTAGAGTTTCACGTTACGTCTCTACACAAAACAGACATTTGAAACACAGACATGTCTGGGTGTGCATCAATGCCCACAGATGCTTTTTTCCTCTCGTCTCCATAACTTTTTTTGATAGGGAATTGTTGCCGGTGAAAAACTCCCTGTGTGTGGGAGGTGCACCGTGAAGAGGGGAGAGACAGGTGAGCCATTTTACACAGAAAACAAAAACAAACTGGGTCATATAGTGGAGGTACGGGTCTAAGGTTAAAAATTCTATCAAATGTTATGACTTTACTGTTTCAGCTATTCAGTAGTTATCCATCCACTTATATTAATTACTGTAAAGCCAAATCATTTAATGCATGTCAACATGTAAAAGTCTCTTCATACTGGAAATGAGAAATAAACCCCCAATATTGAGTTTTTGAATTTGGGCCACACAATATGCATTATGGAGAGTGGATGGCTGCACGTTACTATCCTCTGCTATGGGTCATCATCACCAATATCAAAGGGGACGGTAGGACAATTAGTCTGCGGAGCAAAGCACCTAGTATTACGGAGTATAAGCGTGTATACACTGAGTATTGGACTTTCCAGTTATTTGCAACCAAACTTGACATTTCATTTGTTATTCATTACCTTGATCAATTTAATAATGCATAGAACTTGTCCAGTATACCTCTGCCTTAAATCTGACCCAGTTGTGGCCTTGACCTCTGGCCCCACAATCTTGTAAATGCTATCGGATCTTCTATCCATCATAGTGATTAAATGTACAAAATCTGCTTGGATGCAACAGTACAGTAAGCTCCTACGATGGTAACAAGAACTTCATAACTGTGAGACATTAACCTTTGAGCCCACGACCTCAAAAACGTTATCAGAGCTTCTACCCATCATAGGTATTAACCACGCAAAATTTAGTAAAGATCCAGCAACCAAGTCAGCTCCTGTAGTGGTGACGAGGATTTTAATAAATGGACAACCCGAAAACATAATGCTTCCATGACAAAAGCATTAAAAAAAATAGAGAGCAGATCATCAGTTTTAGCTCACAATTATAAACTAGATTTGATGCCTTTTACCCAGAGAAGACAAATATCTCCTAGAAATTCAGGGCCAACTACTTTGAGCGATAATTCCAATGGGAAGCTATTATGCAGGATTGTATGTTCTCCACATCCTCCACCCCCTTATCAGTCATATGATACATCTCAACCCAAAGCCCCAGCAGCACTTATTGGGGGATCCAGATGGACTTCAGCAACAAGCTGATGTGCCCAAATGGACTGAATTTCCCTCATGATTACTGTATATTACTTTTAGTGCAATAAAAGATGAAAAAAAATTCACTTTATCTTTTCTCACTACTTGGTAGAGCTAAACTTGCATAAATACTGCTGTAAAATCAGTGGTTCATGAGATGAAGTCAGAGTTGTAATCCATGTCACATTCCAGGTCAGATCAGGGTAAACTCAAGAAACAAGGTCTAAATGTCCTCTGTACTGTACATTACTCTTCGCACATAAAAGCGTCAGGAAGGGAATCCGGCATAAAACCTCTGCCAAATTACCAATGCGGATTACTGCGCTGTGGCGACCCCTTGGTGGAGAATACAGGGGAGCAGCCAAAAGGTACATCACTCTTAATACATTAAAAAAAAAAGTACAAAAAATCTTGATTTGAGAAAAAAAAAAATTGGCTTCACTTCCAGATGTCTTATTTCTATGCCTTTAAGTGAACTTGGACTTTGTTCACTACTTCTTAGGTATAAAAAGTAGACAAGTGATTTCTGTCTCTTATATGTAAAAATGTTTGCCAATTTTAACATGTTTTTCCTATAAGATCCAGAAGTATTATTCATATTTGAGCAAAGGGCTGAAATTAAATAGCGACCCACCACACCTCTGGGGGTGTTTGTTTGCTTCTCAAAATCGTCATTGAGTTAATGCAGTAGCATTGCAAATTTGAGGTGGACGCAGCAGTGACACGACCAGATCAAAACCATGAAATATATATATAAAAACACTTTTAAAAATTGGGAAGTGATGAAGACAATTATACACACCCGTAGTGTTGTGACAGTGTTGGGATCTCTGTATCGGCCATCTTCTTCCTTCAAGTTGTAGCCCTCTGGTCTCTTGTCACGCTCACTAATTTTCCACAGCTTTATGGTTTTATCTGTCAGTGAGAAAATGCAAAGATCATGGAAAGATGCCTTACAAGGCAGATATAAATGTGGGGGCTTAAGTAGACAAAGCAATGCAAATTCATGTTTAAAACAGTGAAAGATTTTAATCAGAATAAAATCAATTACACACCATTTGTTGACAAAAGGAACTGTGCTGCATTCTTCTGAGGCAGCCATCGAATCTTGTTGATCTTCTCCTCAATCTCAAGACTTTTCAGGTAGTCAAACTCAGGCTCGTGACTCTGGAAGGTGCTGTAAACATTGTACTCTCCTCGGCACTGTGGCTGATTCTTACTCTAAATGATGACATACCACATATCAGACTTGAGTTCAAAAATACTGCCATGTCGAAACTAGGTCAAGATCGCTAGATACATTGTACTTTTCCTGTATGTTATATGAACATAGTTTAATGTCCTACCTGCTTGAAAGTGTTATGAATTTATCAAATACAAGAAATGTGTACCGCTTGTGTAAACTCAGTCAGATGCGTTACCAAAATGTACCTCTGGCTCCTGCTGAAAGATGACAACACGACCCCCCTTGTCCCCAGTTGCAAGTAGCTCCCCAGTTTGGTTGAATTCAACTGTGGATATGATGTCAGCTGTCAAACATAAAAATTGCAATTAGACTAACAGCAAACTTTTAAAAAAAAGTTTAGCTTGCTACTGCATTGTGTAAATTTGAGCCATGTTTACTGCAAAAATATTTTTGTAGTAGTTTGCAAGGCTTTTCTACTTGAATGGTTCGTTTGCTTTGAGTGATATACAGAATTCTTCAGCAGCCCACGTGTGAGGGGTGAAAATCATGCCAACCATGGAGAAAATACAACACAACATTGACATACACATACAAACACACACACACAGACACTACAGCATTCTAATGCAATGAAACTGAATGTACAATCAACACCCTTCCATCTACAGCCTTTCAGCACTTTTGAAAGACAACCATTCTCAACAAATCCTGCAACATGACAATCAAGCCCCGTCTACAGACTGGCACTATTCTGAGTTAGTGCAGTTCTTTACATAGACAATGGTGCGCCTGACACGACCTGACACCATACAAACTCATAAAACAATAGCATGTAGACTGAATGAGAATACTTTTAAAGGACACCAATAAAAAACATAGTAGTATTCCATTTTGAGCTCATGTATTGCTATATACCGAGACAAGAAGAGGCTCTCATTTATACAAGTTCTCAGACAAAGCTTACTATAAACAAACACGTAGCTCTTTACACATAAATATGGATACTATGTACTGTAAACATGCTTTTAGTGATCCCATTTCTCCTTTACCTTGACCATTCAAATGGCTGTGCCACTTTGATTGCACAAGCAAATAAAATTATTTAATTAACTTCCTAGTTGTCTGCGAAATGTCTTTGTCTTGCAGAAGTAAAATATTTCCAGTTCTGATATGCTTTTCTCTCCCAAACAGTCAAAAATCCAATCCAGTCTATTTATAAAGCACTTCAAAAACAACAAAAATGCTGACCAAAGTGCTGTACAGCAGAATAAAAACATAAATCATTAAATAAAAAAGATTAAAAAAGAACATGATTTAAAAAATACAATTAAGAACAACAGACAAGGAATTAGGAAAACTAATTAAAAATATAGATAAATGTCATCTCACACTGGGTCAAAGGCCAAGGAGTAACAGTACATTTTTAAACGAGATTGAAAAACAGCAAGAAAACATGTGTGTCTGATGTGTAATGGCAACTTGTTCCAGAGTTCTTGGAACCACGTCTGAAAAAAAGCATGACTGCTTCTGAGCCAAAAGCATGTGGTCTGCAGACCTGAGTGAACGTAATGGAGCAGGTCAGAGAGGTAGGGTGGGGCGCAATTGTTAAAAGAGTTTAAAACAAACAAAAGAATTTAAAAATGGATTCTGAAACGCATGGAAAGCCAGTGAAGGAGAGCGTGATGCTCTCTCGCTCATGTGTACCAGTTAAAAAACAAGCAGCCATATTTTTGCACTAGCTGCAGGTAGGCAAGGGAAGCCTAACTGATCCCAACATGAAGTGCATTGCAGCAGTCTAGGTGAGAAGTTATAAAAGCATGGATCATGGGTCTTAAGATCCTGTGGCAAAAAGTCTTTGGTTTTTAGATAGCGGCTTCAACTGGAAAAAAAAAAAAAAGAAAAGGTTTGATGACCAGGTTTACATTAACGCCCTGAGACCCTGCGTCCTTATAGCGGGACATAACATTTGGCTTTTCTGCACCTTATATTTCATTCTGCTCCACAGACCTGCTGCATGCAGTGGATCCCAAACCAGAGGTCAGGTCTCAGGAGGTTAATATTGAGTTTGAGATCTGCATCCATTCTGACCCCCAGGTTTGAGATAATAGACTTTTTATACAGCACCAGAGAAGAGAGGTTTACAGAAGGGTGCTGCCAGGTCCAAACAACATAACAGCTATCATTTTTTCAATTGAAATTTAAAAAGATTTTTAAAAAATTGCACAATATCCCATGCAATCCTGCTAAATCTATAATTTAATTTAAAATCCTTCTACTCACATACTAAGTTGAACAATCAGGCCCCATCCTATCTTAAAGACTGCATTGTACCATATTTTTCCAGATAGAGCACTTCGCTCTGAGAGTGCAGGCGTACTTGTAGTTCCAAAAGTTTTGAAAAGTAGAATAGGAGGCAGAGTCTTCAGCCATCAAGCCCCTCTCATGTGGAACCAGCTCCCAGTTTGTATTCAGGAGACAGAGACCCTCTCTACATTTAAGATGAGGTTTAGAATTTTTCTTTCTGAGAAAGTTTATGATGAGGCTTTTGTTATGCTGCAGTAGATTGTGGTTCTACCAGAGGTCTCTTTCTGTTCAAAGGAAGTTCTTCCTTCCCTCATAGGAGTTTTTCTGACCATTGAGGTTTTCTCTCCAGTACTGCTGTATCTTTATATTACAGTGTAAAGTGCCTTGAGGTGACTTTTTTGTGAGATGGTGCTACATAAATAAAATTGATTGGGACTGAATTAATAGTACAATGAATTCTGAGTAGGGACTGCTGACGTTTTTGCAGCGATTATGCCAAAAAAAGAAAACTACTTTAAGTCTCTTACCAGGAAGTGTGTGTCGTCCACACCACTGACCCTTTCTATATTAAGTGTACATTAGCAGTATGAAACAGTCATTATATATCATGTTACATCTATAAACACTACACATATAAGAATTGAAGCAAAGCTGCAAACCAGCATGCACAAGATGGAAATCCAGGCAGCCAGACTTGCAACTGTCAGTGACCATCACATGGACTTACCTTCAGCGACATCGTCGTCTATCGCCCCTTTGACTTGGGAGAAGCACCACTGCACATCATTGCTCCCACCACCGGGCCCTGCACAAAACGCATCCTCCAAGTTAAGACACACCACCGTGAAGAACTTTACATGCGTTAGCCTGCAGCTAACGCAGCTAAAAACACGAATATGACAAGGCCGCAGGTAAATTCACACTGACTGTGCATTATGAGGAACTCACACGCACAGAAGCTAGTTTAAGTGCGACTGTGGCGCAAAAACACTCACTCTCACACTACCGCTGACTTACACTGGCATCTTGGAAGTATCCTAGCTTGCTAGCTAGCTTAAACTGGTTAAACACACAGAAACCAGTGATCTCTGCCAAACCTTACACCACACGTTTAATTAATAACTACAGGCAATGTGGTCATCTTTTCCCTCTGGTTTTACCTGCCATGGTGAGCGACTCGGACAGGGGTATCTGTAGCGGGTTCGGGCCACGGACTGGAGCAGTGCTGACCCGGGTAGGCTGGGAGGTTCTACCGAGAAGCAGTGCAGGAATGAAGCCGGGAGAGCTGCTTGTGACGCTAAGCAAAAGTCCACAGCCCCGCTTATACAGAACCAAATCGTTTTCCACCAAAGAAACGAATCAATAATGCTCACTATTGGTTCGCAGACTTTGCACTCTACTTTGAGATTTCCCTCGCCTCTGTCTCTTCCAGCACTTTCAAAATGGCGAAACGCGGGCGGCGTTCAACAGTCATTGGAGAGCGGTGAGGGTGCACCGGGAAATTTTAAAGCTAACCCACAGCGTCAGTGGTCGTTTGTCTGTCTGTTGAGGCCGCAAGGTCTCTTGATTTAGTTTGCTTTTATTTGTCGATGAAAGGCAATAAAGAGTCCCCTTTTTCCATTTAAAAACCCTGTAAAGCACAACCCCGCCCATGTGCATCGTTTCAGTGAAGAAAATCGAACTAACCCGCGCACGCAGGTTGAATTTAGAAAGTGATGCCAGGGAACTCCAAATCTAACCAGGGGCGGTTCTGGGCGGTGGGGGACTGGAGCGGCACTGGCGTACCCCTACAACATGATTGCCCCCTCCAAAATTGTGTTGGCATGTTAGTGCAGTCTCTTATAGAAATTACAGAGGGGGTCAGGAATCCTGGCTCACCTTTTTCTATGAACAACAGCTTTGTCCTCCTCAAAGCATCACTTTAACCCATATAAGAACCCATGGCGACATGCATGTAATAAACAATTTACATTTTTTACAGCTGTGTGGGCCTCTTGGTCTGTTGTATATCCCCCATAATTTTCCTGTAAGGGTCTGAGTTCTTATGGGATAAATATGACTAAAGAAATAAAATGTACCTTCCACCACTCTGTGCGTATTCTCCCCAAAGGGTCACCACATTAGATTAATCCGCGTTGGTAATTTGGCAGAGGTTTTACACCGGATGCCCTTCCTGACGCAACCCTTCATGGTGAGGGGGGCTTGTGTCCCCATCTGGAACTGAACCAGGGACCTTTTCCTTGTAAGGTGAATGTGTAAACCACTACACAACAGGGACACCACTGTAAATATATGACTGTGAAATTTTAAATATTACATGCAGTAAAGGCTATTAGCCAAATTATGAATGGAAAACAATAAATGTGTACTTTTTGAAAGATGAATTCCTCCTCATGCACATCACAGTGGCTTTGTCGACTGCCTACCATTCCCTACCTGCTGTATTATTACAGGGAAGCTCTGTTTCCTAATTGGTTTTTATAGAGACAGGAGGTCTGTCCACAATAAAATCCTGATAACTCACTGAATTTTCAACCAGTAGGCAAGTGCTTTTGTTCCATCTTTATTTCTGATTGAATTTTCCGGTTTCCCATGTTTTCAGTCTGGCTTGGTTTCAGTTAGTTTTCCAAAGTCTAGTTTTAATTTTTATTTCAGTTAACTAAAATTACTTTTCTCACTTAATTTTAGTTTTAAGTTTAGTTTTAGTTAACTATAATAGCCTTTTGTAGGATGTATCAGAAAACATAAAGAGCAACAGACAAGAAATTTATTTCCAAGCAAAATGCAGTCCCGTAATGACCTAATTTACTCATGATGGACAAAACAAAAGCACAGGTGTGTGCTGCTGTCAATATCTCTATTCTTTCCTAGGCATCATGTACAGGTGACCATGTTTACAGCTGAAGCACTGACTTGTCATAGCTGGAAAAATACAGGCAAACCCATTTTAATCAACAATGTCTCAGTTCTATCAATTGTTCTAATATGCAATGAAAGTGATTCATCATGTTCACTACCACGGCCTTTAAACCAGTTAATCAGTGGTTCTCAAAGTTTTTTTGCCACTTCAGAAGCCAAAGGAAGTTCGCACCACACACCACACTAAAATGCATGTGCCAAAAATTATCCACATTGAATTTTATTTAACTAAAGGTGCACGTTATCAGTATTGTTTGTTTTTCATATACAAATAACATCTGTATGTGTACCTTCAGCCGCTCCCTTGTATTCTCCCCCAGTCTCCACAGCAGGTTAATCCACATTGGTCATTTGGCAGAGGTTTCACACCACATGCCCTTCCTGATGCAATCCTCCATGGTGAGAGGGGTTTGTGTCCCCACCTGGAATTGAACCAGGTACCTTTCGCTTGTAAGGTGAATGTGTAAACCACTACAAAAAAAATCACATCTCTTCAGCTCAATTTCACTTCATACTTTTCACCTCATTGGCTGGGCAGCCACTGAGTTAGTGGAATGTAGCCATTTAAAATGGTACCATTTACACCTGTGCTTTTCCTGCTATGACAAAACAAAATAGCAGCTGTGAATGTATTGTTAAACATTTTATTTACATTGCTGCTATGAGTATGACACATCAGACTATATTTCTTTAAAAAAAAGGCCTGCTGTAACCTGTATCTCACCCACTTTCCATCCGTGAAGATCCAAAGCCAGATTTGGACCTGTGATGCAAAATCACGATCATCATCACAACCCTTACGCCACACGAACACCTTAGTACTTGACTAATTTCACTAATACAAATAGTATTTTAAAAATACACACTGAAAACTCACTATAAACTGAAATCACAAAAGCCTTAAAACAATTTATTTACCTTTATAAGACAGGATGTCAAAATAAAGGTGTTGCCATGAGGCCTAAATAATTTTTTGATTATACCGTGCTTTGATGGTAATTACAGTGTTGCCGACTAAATTTGCACTTCATCAAATTCCTACAAATTAATTGCATATAAACCTGGAGCTTCGGCTCCCTTTTGGAGCCTGAGGACCTTGTGCAGTTACCTGCTATGCCTGCCCAGTCATTCAGCCGCCATAGACACATGAAATCCCATCAGAGAAACAATATTTTTCTCAAACTTTATATGCCATTCTCAAGAAGAAAAACCTTTTTTTTAATCAACTAAGAATACACAGTAGTTCAGTGTATGCTACACCACCATACAAATGTGTTCTAGCTTCTTTGTGTAATTTGTAACACAGAGATTATAAATGTACATTTAAAAACAATCCGTAAACACATTTCATTCAGACTGGCTTTTTAAAATAAGCTTCACTGACAAATTTCTCTTAACACTTTGTTTCGGTTCAATAAAAAATATGCACAGAAACCACAAGTTTCACTGTGTGAACCAAATAGGAAAAATAGATAAATCCAGCTGTTATTGTTGTTTTATGGGAACTGCATAGACCACAAATCCCAAGGTCTGCCTGTCAAACATCACTAATGAGCTTCGAGTCCAAGAACTGGCTCATTCTCCAACAGCCGTTTTCGTCCTACTTTCCTACCATAAAATAAGTGGTCCATCTGGCAAGGAGCAAAGCACCAAACAGCACAGTGTAACTGAAGAGAACAAATTTGAGGATTTCCTTGAATGTCCGGAGGAAGCGGATAAAAAGGGGCTCCACATCTAGTGGCCCCTGCTGAGTCTTCTGTCTGCGACCAAGCTGAGTCAGGTGTCCCATGTTCTCGCCTCGGCCCATTCTTCAAACAGACACATTTGTCAGATTTCAGTACAAGAGAAAACGACTCATGTTCGAGAGAGGCGGCTGAGAGATGATTAAACATAAACTTGATGTACATAACACTGGCAGTATGAATACATTAAATTTAGTATATAGACAAAAACATTGTTAGGCATGACTATTTATGGGGGAAGTAGAACACTTTATACACATTATGTGTACATTTATATTTATTTTTATCAGATGGAAAATTATTTATTCCCAGCCTTGGAAAAGCTGAAGAAACTGCACTGTCACAAGACCGCCGTTAATAATTTATCACTAAGTTGCACAAATGGACTCAGTATTGATCTGTTTTGTTCATGTACAGCTGCAAACAATACATTGAACATCATCATTATTTTTAGGAAAACATAACAAAACTGTCACATAGTGAATTCTAAATTAATTAATCCAAGTTTTAAGGCAATTATTTGTCACACTATGAAGTTATGGTCACACCCATAATTAAAAACATTAGTAAAAACAAATTATGCTTATAGAAATACCTAATTTTATGTCTCAAAATTTAAAAAAAAAAAGTATAATGTGGTCTGTTATCCTCTCTAAAAATGTGCTATTTTTGAGACAAACTGTTCTAAAAGTGACAAATTCAAACATGTATGAATCCCAGAGAAGTTTAAGATATAATTTATATGGTACAAATAAAGGAATCACTTACACCGTGATGTTGTTGGAGCAGGGCAGGAGCTGATCAGGAGGAGGGCTGTTGTGTTTCCAGCCCTGAAGTCCAAGTTGATGTGTGCTGTCTTGAGTGTATCAAGCTCTTATTGCAGAGGAGGAGCCAAAAGGAAAACCTTATCACAAGGATCTGAATACCCTGGGATTGATTTAACAGCAATATAACTGTTGTTGCACCTGCTCCCCAAAGAAACAGGGGGCCAAAATTTACAGATTTGAATATTTTCTAAATAACTTAACCAAAGTAGTTTAGAGGTCTTCTAGCCAATCAGCATGAAGGAAAACTACAAAGATTATCTAACCAGAGGCCAGCAGGTCTCCCTATATATGTAGTGTCAGGCAGGCACGGAGAAGGTATTGACTGATACAGAGATCAAACACCCTCCTGCCGCACAGTTATCCTCTACCGGAACATAGAGCAAATGGCCTCCTAATTCAATCAGTGTCCTGCACTGTCAAATCACAGGCTGCCGTGGGCTGAGCTCTCCAGACAGCACAGGGCCATTATCGGCTGATCAGGAGGCCTGTTACTGCGCTAATTGCTCCTTCAGAGAGCTGGAGCACTGCTGAAGAATACACTCCCATCCCTGCTTTTCATCCATTCGCAATCAGCTTTCCTTTCCAAAAATGACCTAACGAGCAATAAGCAGTAATATGAGGCTAATTATAGTTAAGGCTTTATTTACCCATTTTTAACCCTAGCAAAAACAAAAGAATGCAAACAAAAGGGCATCTTTACTCATACGTACCATCACAAATATGACAAAATTTTAATGTACATACAGTATATACACAGTAGCTCCCAGAAAGATTAGTAACTTCAGTGATGAGAGGACACAGAGATATTAAATAGACATTAATCCAGCTTATATTGTGCTGCATGGGTGCAAAACCAGGGCTGGACAAAACTTAAAGCTCACTGAATATAAGAGATGAATGGAGTCGCTTGGTGACCTAAACCTGCAGTCTTTCTAATGGCCAGTAGGGGGTGATTCCTATAAAGAAGTCTGATGACTATGAGAAAGTTCCTCTTACATGATTTAATACCTCAGTAAAAGTTTCTCCTGATAAATGTATGGTCTTGATTGCTATTTTCAAGTCTTAAAAATCCTAAAGTTCATTTTGTAAATTATGGTCTCACACAGTAAAACAGAAGCAGGGTATGCTTTAGGGTGTGGCTACCTTGTGATGGACAAGTTGCCACCCTATGAGTGCGTGGTGTCCGGGGTTTCTCAATCAGATCCACTCCACACTCATCACATCTGGTTTCAAATAAACAAAACGGCAGCAGGGATGCTCAAATCAAGGCTTCAGAACCGGACTTCACACACCAAAGGGTGACGTCAGGGTGGTTTCATCAATCTTTTATATACAGTCAGTGGTAGAAATAGGTTATGTTTCTACGGGTGGATCTTGAACATGCACAAGGCTGCAGCATTTTAGCTATGAACACTTTAACATAACTTTGTATACAAGGAATTCTCACGGGGCACCTTTTAAAGAGCCGGTTGCTGTTTAACTAGTAGAGACATCAATGAAACACCTGCAGTACAGTGATGTGGACATAAAAAAGGCAGCTGAGCTTTTCTGGTGCATGAGTTGTTTGATGTGGCCAGGTGTATAAGCAGGTGACTCATTGTGTCTGGGATTCAGGGCGGTCCATGAGAGATTTGATCCAAGTTGTGCCATTTATGAGTTTTGTGGTGGCTATGATATACTCCATCCCGCTGTCTTCCATTTGAGAGAGGAAACGGAGAGCGGCTATCTCTGCATACGTCACTCCACCGAGGAAGAACACCAATGTTGTCCGATTCTCTCCCTGCTGGCCTGTAGGACAGTGAGAGCACATGCATGTCACTAAAAGACAACTCAAAAGATAATTTAACAATGACAATGGACATTGTAGTGTTTTTCCTTCAGTTTACTCTGACATGGTGAATCCATCAAATACTTCTTCTTTCGGGTGTTCCTATTAGGGGTCGCCACAGCGGATCATCTGCCTCCATCTCATCCTATCCCTTGCATCCTCTTCCCTCACACCAACCCTCTGCATGTCCTCCTTCACTACATACTAATGGTCATTAATGTTAATGCAATACACAGAATGCAAAAGATAAGCAAGTCCCTTCTATTAAATCACCATTTTTAAAATGTGAAAAACTAATTTAGCTGGACCCTCCCCCTAGATTGGAGTCCTCTATTATCACCTTTAAAAACCAATGTAAGGAAGGCATGCAGCAACAAGTCAACTGTCTAATGCCCAAACTCACAGTTCTAATTAGCACATTTCAAATTGAGTGTATAATTAAATTCATTATTCACATCAGTGTAACACCTATTACTGCCAAAATGAAAAGCTCGAGGAAAGATCGAGGAAAACAGAAGGAAAGCACCGGCTGTCACTCACAAATCAAGCACAGCATGTTTTTGTCATGCTTCTTGTCAAGAAAGGCACACAAAGAAAACAAACTGACAGTGGCTCTGTGGCATTGTTGGCTTCATCCCATTAATCTGCTGCTAGTCAGCATTTGACACAACACAAAGCCTGTGTCTTATCTACACACAGCAGGCAGAAGGTTGTTTTTATTCTGTTGTGAGCAGCAGGGCAAACAGCAGTCCTAGCTTCTGTTAGTCCTTACGTTTCTTATGAAGCCCAGAGGGAAGCTGTTGTCTCTCCTCAAAGTGTGGGCCTGGAAGCATCTTCAGCACCTCTTCGATGCTACGCCACCCAGGTCGTGCCAAGACCTGAGTCAGTCGGATGCTTAATGGTGCGTAGCCACTGTACACGTAAGAGATGTCGTTGGGATTCTGAGGGAACAGGAAAACTCAAAAGGTCAACCCCTGATATTTCACGATTTTAATTCTCAAAGTTCTTTTCTCTTTTCATATAGTGAATACCTGCTCATTGGCATCCTCCATCCACAGTTTAAGGGTTTTTCTAATAGTGGGGTAGTTATTCCTTGAGCTAGACTGCAGCTTCAAAAGACCAGCTTTCTCTAGGTTGTTCAGTGTTAGTAGGTGTTCATAACCATAGGTCTTCACAAAGGCAAAAAAGGAACATTGTTAAAAACCTTCAGTTTCATGTGTTTATTACAACTGAATGACACAGCAATTCACCACTTTTTGATTCTGAAGGAATGCATGGGCATCTTTATGTGTTTACCTGGAGAATCTCCCTCTTGTAGTAGTCCAGCACCTTCTGCTTCAGGCCATTGTTGCAGACTGACTGCATAGACACCAGACGCAGGATCTTGATCAGTGGATCCTTCTGGGCAATGGAGTCTTCTATATATGTGTTTACCTGTATCATGGCATTATTCAAGGTACATAGTCAACTTTACTAAAATCATGTAAATCCACAGTGTATCTATGCATGTATTTGTTTGAGGACTGTGACAGCTTAGCTTTGAAAGATAGAAATAGGTAACTACATGAAAAATACCTTGTCTGTGTCAACACCAGTCATAAATTCCTGCTCCACTGTTAGATTATCAAAGAAGGCCTCAGATGCTGAAATGGGACACTTCAGTTAGATTCTACTACATACACTTACTGCATAACAACCTTCAAAGGGATCTTTGACATGCAATATTGATGGAACTAGAGAGTTCTTAATTCTTTAACACCAGCAAGATGTGAGAAGCATGCCAAAATGTAAATAAAAAAAGGTAATGCAGCTTAAAGGGAAAATGTGGGGTTATATACGCACTTGTGATATCTTTAATCAGCTCAGCTATAGAAGTGTGGTTAGCCAGTGAGCTTCGTGCTGCCTGCATGTGAGGCAGCTGAGAGACAAACTGCTTTATTTCTCCCACTGTTTTAGCATTATGGCGCTCCTGAGAGACAAAAAAATAAAATAAATAAAATGCAGTTTCATAAAACAGCATTTAAATTATCTAAACCATTACCACACAAAGCACATCAGTAATAAAATTCAAGACAATTGTGAAACACAGCAATACTGCAGGAAAGCTAAATGCTTCTTTACTTCTTTGGCTCTGTTAAACATTCTGTTTGAACAATTTGCACTTTGACTTCATTACCCTTATAGATTTCTGTTGTGGCTTACACAGAAATAATATGATTCGATCAACTGGTATATTTGGAAGTGATCTAACATAGCCCACAGAAAGTACCCAGTGTTGAATGAGAGGAATTTCATACTACAATTATATCACAGCAGGTAACTAAGCTAAGACAGGAAAAATTAAAATAAGGCCAACCTCAAAGGCAGCAGATATAATTTTGGCCTTCTTGCTGAGCGCTGCTCCAACAGCATTAAAATTTTTGTCCCTGATTTCTGCATACAATTCCTCTGCTGAGTTGAGCTGTAACTTCTTGGGCTCTGTTGGTAAGTCTTTACTTGATTCACCCTGCTTCTTCTGAGCAAACTTCTCAGGTGGCAGCTTGACATAACCTGTGAAACAGACAGAGGTTAAACATGTATTTTGCAATAAAGAAACTAAACAAATTAAAAAAAAATACTCAGAGCAGAAGTTAATTGCTTTACTCTCAAATCATACATGGTGAAAAAATCTCAGGCTAACTCGTGGCTCAGGATAAGTTTTTTTTTTAAAATCATACTAGCAAGAAAGCCACCACATGGAAATGTGTGCAGGCAAGCAGTCAAATAAGGATGACTGGACTGCAATTCTAATCAAAATATCCTGTATGGAGAAACTAAACTTCACCTCAAGACTCCAGTATGATCAGTATGTAAAATACTGGGGGGGCTATTAAGAAGCAAAACACTGCATGTTATTGAAAATTAACTTTCCTGTTGACCAATAATGTTGCTCTACTTTTCAATAAAAATAAAGTGGGACAATGGAATATGCAGATGCCTGATAAAATAAATACATCTGAGGCTTGACATTCAGAGATAGTAAGAAGAATCAAAATGATTTATTCTGACCGTTATTGATTCCATAAATCTCATCTATGAGACCCTCATAGGTGAGCTGTGTGGCCAGTGGGGTGAGCAGGTCAACATTACGGTCAAGGAGAAGAAGCGTATCAAACACAGGCAGAATCTGATTCTGACTGCCAGCAAACTCCCTCTTCATCCTCAACATCATGTTGGCGACATGCTGAAAACAAGCAGAGTTTCTTTGTCAGAAAAATTATTTTACCTTACTGCTGCTGAACCTCTGTCCTTGTGCAATAACCCATTTCAATTTAAAAAACTGATCACCAGTTGCTCACCCTTGCACAGTCTCCTTTCCCATATATCTGTGGGATGGTGCCATATAGTGCCTGCAAGGTCATGAGACCTTTGGCTGTGTGGTACAAGCTTGTTTGATCATTTTCCAGGTAGCACTCCTGAGAGAGACAAAGAAGAGTAAAATAAATTTATGACAAGATATACACCAAAGCTATAAATATGGATGGTTTGTAATTCAAAGTACTTCCTTTAAGAGATCTAACATATGCTATTTGTAATGCTCCTAAGTGGCTGATTAATAACTGTACTGTGCAATATGAACACACCCTGAAAGCACTTTCGTACTCCATGGACAGCAGGTCACCATCATAGGGAATCAGGTCCAGGATATATTCATCAATGTTGATGAAAGAACCCAGCACACCCTGTTCCTTCAGCCGCTGTTCACACAGCATGCTCCGCCGGGGCACAAACAAGATATGAAAGTCTCGGGATGAATGGTGCTTATCCTCACTAAAGAGATGCACAATTCATTGAAAAAAAAAAATGACAAAATATGGTTTTGCAAAGTGAGAGAAAGGACATGAAAGCAAAAATATGCCTTTATCACCATTTGAAAAAGAGACACAAACACACCTGCATACATTGTCAGCAATGATGTCCATCAGCTCCAGTCTGGGTCGGACAAAGAAGATGATATTTTTGACATCAGCAGGGGGTAGTCTGCCACTTTTGAGGGTGAACATCTTTTCCACCTCATGTTCCTGAAAAAGAAGAAGATAAACTTTATTAATCCCCTGATGCAGCTTACCAGATCTTTACACACTCTATTTTTTAGGTATACACACACTTTACTTGCAGTTCAGTGATACAGATGCATACACAAAAAGAGGTGAGCAAGAACAAGGCAGCCCATTACAGGCACCAAGAATGGGGTAGCTCCAGCCTCCACAGGGGGCTTCCAAATGCTACACAGGAGTATCAAACCAGCACCACATCAGCAGTCCTCTGGTTCCCAACCATTCGCTGTTGCACTGAGTAATAAACTGTAACTACAAATTAAAATAAAACCCTAAGCTACTTTGGATACACTATAGGCACATTACACCCACAGGAGCTTTTACAACATCCCATTCTAAATCCATAGGCGTTAATAATGGAGTTGGGCCCCTTTGCAGCAGTAACAGCTTCCACTCTTCTAAGAAGGCTTTCTACAAGATTTTAGAGTGTGTCTGTTGGATTTTTTGCCCATTCACCCAGAGGAGGAATGGACAGTGTGAGGTCAGACACTGATATTAGAAGAGAGCCCCTGGCTCTGAATCTCCTTTTTAGTTCATCCCAAAGGTGTTTAGTGGGGCTGAGGTCAGGGCTCTGGGTGGTCTAGTCAAGTTTTTCCACACCAAACTTACCCAACCATGCCTTTATGAACCTTGGTTTGTGCAGTGGGGTACAGTCATACTGCAAAAGAAAAGGGCTTTCCCCAAATTGTTCAAATAAAATTGGAAGCAAATGTCTTGGTAAGCTGAAGCTTTAAGATTTAGCTTCAGGTGAGCCAAGGGCTGAAGCTAACCCAGAAAAACAGCCCAGCACCATAATCCTTCCTCCTCCATACGTTACAGTTTGCACAGTGCAGTCAGGCAGGTAACTCTCTAGCATTTGGCAAGACCAGAGTTGTCCATGAGACTGCCGAAATAGAGAAGTGTGAGTCCTGATTCCACTGAATACATTTTCACTGCCACAGAGTCCAGTTGCAACATGCTTTACACCACTCCACCTGATGCTTGGCGATGTAAGGCTTGCATACAGCTGCTCAGCCATGGAAACCCATACCATGAAGTTTCCGGTGGACAGTTTTTGTGCTGATGTCAGTGCCAAAGGAGGTCGGTGCACTTGGCAGTGTCGGTGACTTTCATGCACTACGCGACCTCGCTCTGTAACTTTACGTGGTCTGTCACTTGATGGCTGATTTGTTATGGTTGCCCAATGACGAATATCTAGTTGCAACAGTGGCGTCCAAATAGTGTACCACGCTGATATTCAGTGAGCTCTTTAGAATGACCCATTCTTTCACAAATGTTTGGCAGACTGCTTGATTTCGCACACCTGTGGCAATGGGACTGAATGAAACCGTTAAATTCGATGATTAGGAGGTGTGGCCCAATACTTTTATCCATACAGTATACATGACATTACTGTGAGAATAAACCAGGCGACTGGACAACTGGGGCTTGTCTGCTGAGTTACTTTACACAGAAACTGTGCAAAGGAAAGTACTTACCTTCAGTAGAGAGTACTGAGCTATGAGTCCAAAAGGTCCAGTCAGATATTCATCCCAAACTATGGCCTGAAGAGCAAATGGAGACAAAGTTTTGAATCACGAGAAAGCAGAACTGAAAACGTTCTTTATGCGGCGGTACTCGCTAGCAATTATTAGGCTATTAGCTGATAGTTCCAGTGTTTTAAACTACAGATAGGCCGGACGCTATGCTGTCATGCACGTATGCACTCAAATAATGACTGTAATTTTCATCCAAGAGTCTCATGACAACGTTGGGGCTGAAGAGGCCACACTAATTGCCACAACCAGGCGATAACTGTCACTGGTTCGACCATATTTAACAGCCGTTTGTGGCTTTATTACCTTGCTTCCTGCACACTTGTCCAAAAACTCTCGGAGCTCTTTCCGTGCTGCTTCTCTCAATATGTTTAAATTCACTCGACCGTACGACAGATGGGCAGCCATTTTTCCTTATCAGCAGCACAGCAAGTCAGGTGACTTCAGCGGTGGCTATGCTCGCGTCATGTGATCAAAGAAACTATAGCGTCAAGATAGTTCACGCCACACCATGGAACGTACAGCTAATCCAGGGATCTCGAACCTGTGGCTCCAGTGGCTGTTTTTGGCTTTGATGTTGACGCATACACATATGGCTCATCTTTGGTCCCCCTAACCTCCCTTGTATTCTCCCCAGAGGAATCGCCACAGCAGATTACTCCACATCGGTAACGTGGCAGACGTTTTATGCTCTTCCTGGTGAGAGGGAGGGTTGTCCACACCTGGAATCAAACCAGAGACCTTCTGCTTGTGATGCAAATATGTAAACCACTGAACTACCTTTAGTCCTCCCAGCCTTCAACTGCTCCCTTGGATTCTCCCCAAGAGGTGGCCACAGCAGATTAATCCACACTGGTAATTTGGCAGAGGTTTTTCACCAGATGACCTTCCTGACAGAACACTCCACAGTGAGAGGGGCTTGTTTCCCCACCTGGAACTGAACCAGGAACCTTCCGCTTGTAAGGCGAATTTATAAACCACTACACTACATGGACACTTAAGTTCAAGTTAAGATAAGTTAAGATAAGATGAGATAATTGTCACATATACAAGTATGCATAGTACACTCTGCATTAAAATGTGTTTTTGTACCTCCATCCAAAAGTGCCCCATTAATAGATAGACAATAAGTACATGTATAGAAGACAGTATAATAAAAAACATGTTTCAGAAAATGCAGGGAAAAGAGAGAGTTTGCTGGTTGGGTGAGTTCCTGAGAGTTTTCACTACCCTTGACCTGAATCGTTTTAGGTAAATGTTCTGCAGGTTAGGGAGGGTGGATCTAATGGTCCACGCAGCTGGACAGACCATCCTTCTAAGAACCAAAAAGTCCTGCTTAGTGCAGATTCTACTTTTTTTAAAGTAGGCCTGTCCATGCTAAATCACAAGTAAACAATTCCATTTGTTATAGTTCTATAATTTTATGAACGTAACAAAGTCAGTGTATTATTTTAATCACCGCAAAACTGCCACATGGTGAAGAGTTTAATTATTTATACCTATGAATGATGCTGACATGTTAATAGGCTATGTCATCTTCATGAGAACATATATCTTTGGCTGCTCCCTTGTATTTTCCCCAAGGAGTCACCACAGCAGATGAATCCACATCGGTAATTTGGCAGAAGTGTTATGCCAGATGCTCTTCCTGACGCAACCCTCCATGGTGAGGGGGACTTGTGACCCCTCCTGGAATCAAACCAGGGACCTATCACTACACTAGGGACTACACTGCAAACCCAGAAGTGTTCATCAGACTGCCAGATAGGGAAGTGTGATTCGTCACTCAATAGAACATGTTTTCACTGCTCCAGACTACAGTAGCAGTTTTCTTTACACCACTCCATCTGACTCTTAGCATTGCGCTTGGTGATGTAAAGCTTGCATCCTGCTGATTGACCATAGAAACCCATGCCATGAAGCTTCCGGCACAGTTTTTTTCTGCTGACGTTAATGCCACTTGGTGACTGAGTTGCTGTGGTTCCAAAACACTTAGACTTTGCAATAATACCACTTACAGTTAATTGTGGATTGAGTCCCTCTCACCATGGAGGATTGCATCAGGAAGGGCATCCGGTGTAAAACCTCTGCCAAATTACCAATGTGGATTAATCTGCTTGGGGAGAATGCAAGCGAGCAGCCAAAGGTACATTTACAGTTGAACATGAATAATCCGAAAAAGGTACAGGGTGGAGCTACAGCTTTTATTGCCTACCCTTAAATTAATACATATCATCAGGCCAAACAACCGAAAGGGCACAGAAACACAACAACACAGACCGAAAAACAACCCAGTTATAATATAACATACCCTATTTCTTGTCTCTAAGTTACTTCTGTCTACAAAGTGTATGACACTTAAAACATTTCTTTTGTGCACGCAGATGTGTGTGTGTATATATATATGGTGGAGACAAGTGTCAGGGGTGCTTTGTGACAGAAGGATAGCAGCAAGAGTAAAAGGGAAGGTTTACAACACAGTAGTGAGCCCTGCTATGATGTACGGTGTGGAGACAGTGGCACTGACAAAAAGACAGGAGGCACAGTTGGAGGTGGCAGAATTGAAGATGTTGAAATTATCCCTGGGAAGTGACCAGGATGGACAGGATTAGAAATGAGTACATCAGAGGGACAGCTCATGTTGAGAAGCTTGGAGATAAAGTCAGAGAGGCAAGGCTGAGATGGTTTGGACATGTGCAGAGGAGGAATTACTTAGTTTTCCACAAGACTGCATAGAGTCCTATGAAAACCTTATTTTCACATGACTGCGCATGTGATATGAAATTTTAAGGTTCGCGCAAAACATCAGCAAAAATGCATTCAGTTGATTTTTTTCCACAGGTCACAGATAAACAAAACAAAACAAAATACCAGCCATGTAACAAGAGTGTCAGCTTTAGTTATGTGTAACATATCTGTCAGCCAGACATCTAGCCTCCAGAAACTAGAATCTTGTTCAAATTATAATATTCTTAAATAGCATGCAGCAACCTCTTTGAACTTTTGTTACTGAATAACAATAATCATTAGCTTTGACTGTGGATTCTTACAAATGCGTTGTCTGGTCTTCCATGCTCAGTAGTCACTTCTGAAATAAAAGGAGATCAAATGAAGTTTAATTATAGTGGAGAAGAAAAATAAACCTGAAATAAAGAACATCAAAATTTAATGCCCAATTTTTACAACAGTTCACTTTTGGAAAATGGCACTACTCCTCGACACTGCTCCCCAACGACTGAGGATGATACTGTTGGCAAACAGCCATGGGTTGTACACTGATTACTGTCAGTTTTGTAGGCAGTTGATCTGCATAGCAAATCGTTTGTTTTTGCTTGGAGCGAATGGCTTACAAGATGCACTAAGTAACTCGTCTTTGATCTTTATCTCCTGATTTGCTGCCACAGTGCATCCTAATCTTGTGGTCATCATATGCTCAAAGATAAAGTCGCATTGTTACGTCTACACACAGAAACACACACACAGGAAAATGGCATAATCCTTGAAACAGTTTTTACAAAATGCTTCAGAGAGAATTTACAGCAAACGAGATAATGCCACAATACGTCATTGGTCCAAAAGGCTCAACTTATAGAGCACATATTATCTTCAGTAGTAAAAGCTTTTTCTGTCCAAAGACTCAGTTATGAGAATTTAATAAAGAAATAAATTGTTTAGAAGAGTAGTTCAATATTTTGGGGAATTCCCACTTTTTAAGAGATGAGGAGCTCAATGTTATGGTGTGGTTAGCATGAGGTTTGCAGTTTTCAAAGTTAAATACCCTCTTGAATTGACATTCCGATGATTTAAACTTTACAAAAAAACCCCACAAGCACAACTCCAGGATGCTTTAAATTTACAAGCAATAACATCATTAAAGTTCATTTGTTGGTCACAATAATTGTACAGTGAAAGTCTGGTATAGTGACAGCAGTTAGGGTTGGTGTGTAAAATTAGCCGTTGTTGGCTGGTCGGTCCACCTTTGACTCCCTCTAAAAACACAGTGTACACCGATCAAGCATAACCTTATGACCACCTGCCTAATTTCGTGTTGGTCCCCCTTTTGCTGCCAAAAAAGCCCTTACCCGTCCAGGCTTGGACTCCGCCGATTCATCATTGTTCCTTCCTTGGACCACTTTTGATAGATACTGACCACTGCAGATTGGGAACACCCCACAAGAGCTCCCTCGCCATCACAATTTGGTCTTTGTCAAAACTTTGTCGAATCTTTATGTTTGCCCAGTTTTCTCGCTTCTAACACATTAACTTTGAGGACAAACGGTTCACTTGTTGCCTAACCCACTAACAGGTGCCATGATAAAGAGATATTCAGTGTTATTCATTTTGCCTGTCAGTGGTCATAGTGTTATGTCTGATCGGTGTATTTTTGACTGTGTACAGAGCCACGCTGAATCAGCTTCTGATTCTTAAACAGGTCCATGAGCTAATATCTACTATCGTTCCTGTGATTAGGTCCAAGCTGTTCTGAGGAGGCACTGGAACCAGTATCATATCCAGTTTGGCAGCAGCATAGGAAACCACTCAGATGCCCTGCGCTCAGCCTCCTACACAGCTTCCTCCATCACCGATGTACAGGGCTGCTACAGCATCGACGGTCACTCAGAACACATGAATGGCAAGGGCTGCCACGATGCAGACACCACCATGTTGAAATCAGACAGCCCTTTTGCCTGACATCAACTGTGTACTCAAACTCTAGCCATCCCACCATCACCCTTAAAATCTGCTACATGTTTGGAGCTCAGCATCCGGGATAACCGGCCGCCTCCCATACACACGGTGTCCGAAGAAACGAGTGAGGAGAAGGACTGTACGTCCGGGCCCTCGCACACCTGAAGAAAACTATGACTTCTTATCCATACCAACACAGGTCCTTTAACAGTACTGTAAGGTGAGCTTGATACTGCTATTCCTGCACCGTTTTGTCTACAATTGCAAATGAACGACATTACTTGGACTATGACGCTTTCGGATCCTCCTGCCTGACAAAATCATTTCCAATCATTGAATACTGACTGCTTGATTATCCTTCTGGGTTCACATTGTGAACAAAAAGCCTTTGGTTACACTGTAAATTCTTATGACACGGTTAGTGCCAAACCAAGAAATCTTGCCTGCCTCATTTATTTTTTATTACCAATAAAGAATCAGATAGGACATCTAACAGGTGTATAATGAAGTACTAAATCTAGCCTATATCTTTCACATGTTAAACTTAATTTATCAAAACATATTCTTGTCTATGAAATGAAAGCAGATGAAACACCATATAGTATTTATGAAAAGTTTCTATGATATAGCATTTTTTTTTTTTAGAGAAAGAAATACTGTTATGACTTGTTGCCAGCAGCACATAAACTTTCTAAGTGTTTGTTTCAGTGTTTGCTCCTCTGTGTGAAGTTAATGCAGGCAATTCATTTCTGGACATTTTCTCATTGTCAAGTGACCCTTACTGACATGTGCATCATTTAAGCCGCATGGAAGCTTTTAATGTAACAAGGTAACACAGTGTTGTCAAAGAGAAGCTGCACTTGAATGTAACAGTTCAGTTTAAAGGCTCGGCTCTCTTAAGCATGCACCGCATTCTCTCTCACGGCAGTCTTCATCTTTACCCCTCTCAAATCACTTAAAAGTAATTAAGTTGTCAACATTATTGAGTGTTCAGACTGAATGCAGGGAGCTAATTGAATGAGGGCTGGGTGCTTCGAGTACTGGCAGGAAAATTAAATCATATTAAGGGAGACCAGATTTGTAAATGCATACATGAAAGGAGGAAGATTTGGTATTTTAAAATGAATAACACTTACAAGCATTTAAAATAGCCATGTAATAAATCCTCCTGTTTGTGCAAGCCATTGTTCTACTTTTCTCATGGCGCAACTGTTGGAAATTGGGGCTGACCATCAGTCTTCTTTAATGCTAATGTAGACAGTTAATAAATTGGTTAAATTATCTAAATTAAGTCTCTCAATGCTGATTCTTTAGCGATAGGATGAGGTGCTCAGTCATTTAGGAGAGGCTCAAAGTAGATCGGAGCTCGCTGAGGTAGTGTGGGCGTCATAGGATGCCCCCCCCCCCAGGCACCTCCTAGGCGAGGTGTTTCAGGCATGTCCCAATGAGAGGACGTCACGGGGTCATACCCAACGCATGCTGGAGAGATTACACGTCCCGGCTCAGCCCAGTCTCACTGCAGTTTGTGAACTAGCCACAAAAAAGCCATGTGTTTTTCATGTTCACGGGCACAAACTGACATGTTCTGGTGTTCGCATGAATTTAGATACTGTTTTTGAATGGGAAGTTTATTTTGTGTAATAAGCATGATTTTTTTTCCTGCAAAAGCAGAGAGGTTTCACCATTGGTAACCAAGAACACACAGGGTAACCGTTGGATTTTAACCTAAAACATTGTCTTTTGGTAAACTTAACCCAGTTGTTTTTCATCCCTAAACCTACCCTGGTTATTGTTAGTGGTTTTCACCACCCCTCCAACGTCTTTTAAAATTAGAAGAAAATTCCTTTTGTATACATGGACATGAAGTAGTAGGGAGGACAACGGTCTGATGAAAAGTCATGTTCAGGAGCACTAATGTGGGTAAATTTGTATGGAGTGAAATTCATGTCCTGGGACACTAATTAATAAATTGAAGTCGTGGCTATTTCACAAATTGCCGTGAAACCGGATTGCTCGACTGGCTTGGGACCACCTGAGAACTGGAGGTCTCGCTACCCCTGCGTTCATGTATGAATGGATCTTACTGCTAGCTGATATACCGCTAGCTAGTTTACTACCTGAGAGTTTTTTGCAGGAAAAACACAATTTTGTGCTAAAAAGTTGGTCAATTTAGAAGATACCCACTCTATTTGGGAACCTGAGGCCAATAAATCCTCATATTAGCATGATTGTTTTTGTATTTTGTCCCATCTTTTTGCAGGATAGTTATGCTACAATGCAACAATGCTCTAAGGCAGGAGTGTCAAACACGTGGCCAAGAGCCCAGAACCGACCCACCAGCGGGTCTAATCCAGCCAACTAGATGGCTCTGGAAAATGTGGAAAAATGTAAAAAAAAAAATAATAATAATTTTCATGACTGTTCATACTACAGTCCTGTTAGTAAGTAACAGATAAGCTATCAAATGAAAGGATTTTCTTTTTTAAATTTTTACAACATTTTCAGTGAACTGACAGAAAATTTCTGTTTTTTAATTATGGGAAAAAATCTAGCTAATGAGCTGCCCTGATATTATCTGTAAATTTAAAGAATTTACTACAGCTGCATTTTTTCGTAATGTTGGAAAAACAGACATTTTGCTGAAATTGCGCTTCTTTTTCTTAAGACCTTTCAGGGTGTTCATTGGTTGTACAAAATGGGTAGTTTATTAAATGTGGACTTTTTTGAAATGTACTTTAATTTCTTTGAACTAAAAAATGGAGAACAAGTTTAGTGCTTTTGTTTGTTTTATGGGTTATTTGACAATAGTTTTAGTTGTCTAACCCATGTATTGGGCTGAATGTGGCCCATGGAGTAAAATTAGTTTGACACCACTGCTTTAAGGCAAGTGTGAAGGATTGATTTCAATTTGATAAAAATGGAAACAAAGATTTTTATGACAAAAAAAAAATCAAAAGAAGAAATCTGGTGTATACAAAAGTAACATAGTGCAACGGAAATGGATGAAATCAAGATGTAAATGAAACACGCAACTTGAATGTTGATTACAGCTTCTGCTACACTGAAGACATAGCAACAGCAGAAGAGAAAAGCCAATAGATCTGCGTAGAGTGATGAGAAATAATCTTCTTCTCTTTCATGCATAAGCGAATTATATAAATTCCAGATACACCCATTGCACATGTGTGTTTGCTTAAGGTCTGACCGGCACTTTTTCAGTTACTTTCATCCCAATACTGACTGGAGATTTGGCGTTAAAGCCATCTTACCACAGGGAACCATATCTTTATAAATTCAATTTTGTCAAAGCCACTGGCGTCTCAAGGATAATCACTGGGCAAATTTGGGCAATAGTGAGATGGATCTCTTACCCGCAAATCATCACAGAGTTGCTTGTACAGTACCTCAGTGGTTAAAAGTCATCTTTCAACGTACAGGTCAACGTTGTGAGGGAGCACATTTAAACCCAAACCTGTTCCTAGATACCAACCTGTGGGTATCTCTGGGATGCCAGAGGCATCTATAGGACATCGATATTTGACAACGTAGGATGAAAACACGATTATGTAGCTTTTTCATGTATTATAAAGAAAAAAGTTTCAAAATTGTGAGATTTGAATGGATACCTGACTACTCAACTCAAGGGAACACTTATTTTTATTTTCTCCCTGGGAGTGAGGTAAAGAGAAGACATTTTCAGATCATGCTGGTGCATTACGGCATAAGTTGGGTCAAGGTTTAAATGTTTAAATATGACTGTGTTTTTCTTGTTTTGTTTTTTTTTGAAAGAGCCCTCTGGTTTTGCTTTAGTGTAGCGGTATGTCAGTCTGAATACAGCCTTAATCAAAAGTAAATGTTAAGAATTTGTCTTCTGTCACAAGATAAACAAAAATACATCAAAAATATAAAGAATATTCTGCAACAAAATAATTTTTGAAAGCATTTAGGTCAGTTCCAGACCTGGTCCGTATTAACTGTACTTTTGCACATTTATGTGATCATTTCATCCATTCAAATCACACGACCCTTTTGCTTTCTTTTATTTCTTATTTCCTTTATTGTAATTCATTTGAACACAATGTCCATAATGCTGGGAACATGAGTCATTATCAGTTGATGTAAATATTTTTGTAAATCTAACATTTCTGAAAAGAGGACAAGTGGAACGTACGAGTGTGTGTATGCATGATTTATATATACAGTATTTATGAGTATATTATGCTCATCCATTCAACCACTACTTCTGTGTTTTAAAAGGAGGCAGAAACAGGAAATTCTCTTCTCTTCCCTGGCTGCCCTTATTACTGGTCATCTTCCTGTTTGGATTCTATTCAGCCTGTCTTTGGAAGCAGACAAAGCAAAATACACACATTCTGCACAAGTTATTCATGCCATATTATCAAAATATACAGAATGGTGCAAGTTTGATTATGTGAAGATTCACATTCAGCCTTTTAAAGGGCATGTTTAGAAAACAAGAGCATACCTCCCATGTCACAGTTTCTCTTTTTGGAAACAGTAACTCTCGGACTGAGGTGGCTTGGTGAAAGTCTTCACTGACCTCTAAAAGAACCATCTACTAATTTGTCAAGAACATTTACATTGATTGTGATTCGTTTATGTATGATAACTGTTGAATGTCTCCATTTTCGGGCTTTGACACAGCTGTGATGAGTTAAAACACTCGATTCTACACAAAACGGGGGGGAAGTAGTATTCTTAATGGCCGACGTTCGAGGGAAAATAATGAATTTGTGCAACATGTTCTCAGTATTCAAACACTGATGCAAACACACAGTTTGTAGTTTTATCATATCAGATCTGCAGGACAGTTTCTTCATTTAAACAAACTACACAATCTGTAACTACGGTTGCAGCACTGCTTTGATGCAAGTGATTAGTGTACAATGACTTAGCTATAAAGTATCCATTCATAGTCATTTGTTGTGTAGTTTTGCCTCATAAGGATTTATGAAAGTAAATTTCATCAGAGCCATGGAAGAGCCAGAGGCTTCTGGTAAATGTAGTAAATCTTGTGTATCATTTAAGTTGTGTATTTATGTGTGAATTGTTTCATATGAGTCTCCAAAGGGTTTGTGATGTCCCCAGTGACACTTGGTAAAATGTTGTAAAGTATGACAAAAGCATTAAGGACAATGTCTGTAGTTTTTGTCTATACTGTACTGTATCTAACTTTGGTAGTCTTGACACATTGACTTCACACTGCTGTTTGAATGTAAATGGTTTAGTTTTATTCTCTGGATGTGAAGAAAGTGTATACACACACACACACACACACACACACACACACACACACACACACACCTATATTTACGTACAATGTCTTTTTTTATTTCACTGAATTAGACAACGTTGCTATCTTGTCTGTATCTACATACTAATACAGTTTAGCACAGCACCAGCCCTCAGTGCTTTTTGCCTTCTTTCTGATTTGTTTTTTTTCTACACATTTTGTCCAATTTCAACAAAATGATGAAATGTGAACAGAGCAATTATTTCAGAACAGCCCCAGTTCTTTTCCTCAGTATGGACAAAAGTATTTGGTCACTTGTTGATAAAAGTATTGGTGCCCCCCTTTGCTGCTATAACAGCTTCTGCTCTTCTGGGAACACGTTCTATAAGATTTTTGAGTGTGTCTGTGGGAAATTTTTGCCTATTTATCCAGAAGAGCATTTGTGAGGTCAGAAACTTGATGTTGGATGAGACGGCCTGGCTTACAATCTCTGTTCTGGTTCATTCCCAAGGTGTTCAGTGGGGTTGAGGTCTGGGCTCAGGCCAGTCAAGTGGTCCCACACCAAACTCATTCAATCATGCCTTAATTGTCCTTGTGCACAAAGCATAAAACGGTCCAAAATGTCTTGGCAAGCTGAAGTTTTAAAATGTCTCTTTAGTGGATCTAAGGAGCTCAGGCTCATCCCAGAAATACAAACCCATAGCATTATCCTTCCCCCACCAACTTTACAGTGGCACAGTGTAGTCAGGCAGGTGAAGTCCACCTGGCATTCACCGAACCCAGACTTATCCATCAGTTTGCCAGATAGTCACTGCACAGAACATGTTTCCACTTTGCCAAACTCCAGTGGCGTCATGTTTTACACCACACGTGTCACTATGTTTGCTAATGCAAGGCTTGCATGCAGCTGCTCTGCCACAGGAACACATGCCATGAAGATCCCAGTAATGATGTTAATGCCAGAGGAGGTTTGGAACTCTTGAGTCAGAGCACTGGCAAATTTTACACACTGTGCACTTGGCGATCCCTCTCTGTCACTTTACGTGGCTGGCCTGGTGGTTCCTAAATGCTGATTGTGCAATATGTAGAAAGGAGGGGATTTCACCAACCGAAATGTGAATCCAGTGAGCTCTTTAGAACAACCCATTTCTTCACAAATGTTTGTAAAGGCAGACTAGATAGCTAGGTGTTTGATTTTTTACGCCTGTAACAATGGGACTGAATGAAATACCTGACTTTAATGATTAAGCAGTGGGACCTGATAGTTTTGTCCAGCGTCATCACTACATTAGAAAAATACAATTAAGACACACAACTGCTTTAAAGTTCCATACAATACCCATATTGATGTTGTAATAACCAGAGTGCATGACTCATAGGATCACTTCTAAAAGTGATCCTATTTTGTCAAAATATCATACCCCAGTACATGTATCTTTTGTTCAGTTTTGTTAGAGATCTGGCCTGATTTAAACTACAGTCAATGTATTTAGCTGTAAATGCTACCTTACCCAACATTTTTATACCAGTCTTATTTGTCCCATCTGTGAAGTGCACCTTTGGCTGCTCCCTTCTATTCTCTCCAAGAGGTCACCACAACAGATTAATCCGCATTGGTAATTTGGCAGAGGTTTTACACCGGATGCCCTTCTTGACGCAACCTTCCATGGTGAGAGGGGTTTGTGTCCCCACCTGGAATCGAACTAGGGACCTTTCACTTCTAAAGCCAATTTTTAAACCACTGCACTATTTGGACACTTACACTACTATATTCTAAATTTATGAGTTTGGTGTTGAAGTCAAGCTTCCCAAAAAAAACAGTGTAACTGAATTGCATGTGTGAATTGACACCTCTGGGGCTCTGTAGTGGGGGCTGCTGTAATGAGAAACATCTGCTATGTTGCCAAAGAGTCCCCACAGAAACTGTCAAAGTGAAAAAACATGCTCCATTTTTATTTATTTATTTCGGTTCCCAAATCCCCTTTGTGGTGAGTAATTTATGAGGTGTCTATTTTAAAAAATCATGTGCTAATCGAAGATTATGACTAACACCATATTAATACAAATTATTTAATTTAACCTTGCTTATGAGCAACACATTAACTGGGGACCAAGTGGAGAAATGTTGAAACTTGAAAGTGAAATATTGCAAAGCAGAGGAAAGACCCTGTGGTGTCTTAATACTATTTTGAGACTGCAGGGACATGGTGGAGTTTATACATTGGAAAAATACTCTGGAGTTGAGCCTGTATTCAATAGCTATAATTTTTTTATGAACCTTTAACGTTGTTTATGAGCTCCATACATTACATATGTTTTTGCTCGATACTGCACCATTACCAGGGGCTGCTGCTTCTCTGGCAATACAAGAATTCATACTTTGAAAACCTGTGTTTTAATAAAATCACAGAGGTCCTCTAAATGTATCCCCCACCAGAGACACTACTTCATGTTGGAGCTTGTGAAATGCATGGGGGTAATGTCATCTAACGTCAACTAACTTTTTATGAAGAAGAAGAAACAATGGATAACATGAAAATGCTACTTTATTTTCAAAGAAGAGAGCTGGAAAATTAAATTGGCCCATTATTGAAAATGAATGATATTACACAAGGTTAGCAGACAGAGATCCTGGATGTTGTTCCTGGAATCTGCTGGAGCCACTCTCCCAGTTTAGGGGTCACTGCCCAGAGTGTTCCGATTACCATAGGGACCACTTTTGCCTTTACCTTCCACATCTTTTCTAGCTCTCCTCAGTCCTTGATATTTCTCAAATGTGTTGTGTTCCTTCTTCCTGATGTTGTCATCACTTGGGATTGCTCCATCTACCTCTATAACCTTTTTCCTCTGCTTGTCCACCACTACCATGTCCCGGTTTGGTCAGCCATCACCAATTTATCCATCTGTATCTACAAGTCCCTCAGGATCTTAGCGTTGTCATTCTCAAACAGCTTTGTCAGTGTATCCCATTTTGACTTTAGGACTTCCAGGTTATACTTGGCGCAGATGTTCCTGTACACTATGCTAGCCACTTGTTGATGGCGTTCCATATATGCCCTGCCCGCTAGCATTATGCACCCTGCTGCTACTGTATGTGCTGGATTGTCTCACCTGTAAATAGGATGTATTTGAGCTAACGATGATACAGTCATGTGAAAAAGAGGTTTCACATGACTCTCTGTAATCCTGTGTAAAACTAAGTACACCCCATGATTCAACAGCTTGTAGAACCACCTTTAGCAGCAGTAACTTAAATCAGTTTCTGTACAACTTTATCAGTCTCTCACATCCTTGTAAAGGAATTTTGCCCTAGTCACAACATTGCTTCAGGTCATTGAAGTTTGCGGGCATTCCTTTGTAACCGACTTTCTTAAGGTCCCACCACAACATTTCAATCAGGTTGAAGTCTGGGCTTTGAGACACCAACACCTTCATTCTTTTCTTTTTCAACCATTCTGTTGTGGGTTTGATGCTGTGCTTGGGATCGTTGTCCTGTTGCAATTTTCTTCAAGTTTTAGTTGTCAGACACACAGCCTCACATTTGACTCTAGAATACTTTGGTATACAGAGGAGTTTATGGTTGTGTCAATGACTGCAAGGTGCCCAGGTCCAAAACATCTATCTGATATGCTGTTTTTGGTATTCCCCAGATGTCTCCACTGTGATCTCATCTGTCAAAAGGCCACTGTTCCAGAAGTTTTGTGGTTTGTTCAAATGCAACTCTGCTAACTTAGACTGTGCTGTCATGTTCTTTGTAAAGAACAAAGACTCATGGAAATATTTTGAATACATGTAAAGTCTAAGATGTAGCTCTAGTGTTTTGTTTTGTTTTTTGCAGTTGCTCTGAGCTTTACTTGGATTGACCATATGACCCTTCCCAGACTTACAGGAGGCAGCAATTGCTTCTGCAGGCTTGTTACTGATGTCTTTCCTCCTTGTCATTGTGTTAACACACATCTGAATGCTCCAGACTAGCAAACTGCCAAAACTCTTGCTTTTTATAGAAGTGCTTACACATGCTGATCATTTAATCAAATGCATCTGATTAGCAGCTCCTGGCTACAACTTACCCTCTTAAGTCCTAGGGTAACAGTAAAGGGGGTGTACTTACTTTTCCACACAACTGCAACTAGTCCTGTGAAAATTTTTCCAAATGACAGTATATGATTATAAAACTGTCCCATGGCATTGCATAGTATCGAAGTGACTGACTGAAGTTCTTAAATGTTGATTTCTAGGATGATCAGAAGTTTTAACACTCCTCAATGAGATCCTTGAAGGCATCCCTAACCTCAGCATATTTTCCTTCGTTCATGATCCTTGCAAATCAAGACAGTTTGGGCAATAAAATGTAACCTATGGTAAAAAAAAAGAAAATGGAAAAGAAAAAACCACTTGTACCGTTGGCTACTCCCTTGTATTTTCCCCAAGTATTCACCAAAGTGGATTAATCCACGTTGGTCATATGGTAGAGGTTTTATGCCGGATGCGGATGCGGATCCTGACGCAACCCTTCATGGTGAGAGTGGCTTGTGTCCCCATCTGGAATCGAACCAGGGACCTTTCTCTTGTAAGACAAATGTGTAAACTGCTGCACTAGTATGAGCAAAGTATGATATTATTGAAATATGAGTTAGTATATTCATATTTAGATGCCACTTTTTGCATTTACAACACATTCTGCCAGTGTGCACATTAGTAACAGTGCCTTCCTAAGCATGAAATTCTGCTAAAATAAATGGCTACCAGTACACAGAAAAATTATCCACAAGTTAATGTTGGGCCGTCCCTCCATACACATGAGTAAATTTTTTTTAATTTCAAAAGCTGCTTTCAAATGAGTTTAAAAGTGAACTCATGGTTGTCTAACTGTACAATAATCCAAAGTTACTGGGATTCCAACACCAGTCTCCTTTGTATCTCACTTTGTCCGATTAAAACTCAGAGTACCATACTTTTGCTGCGCCACTGCCCGAGCTGACATACGGAATTTCTTATGACCGTTTTCTGGCTCAGTATGTGGCAGGAGAGGTTTGCTCAAAGCCACAACATGTCACCTGAGCACAAGCTTTAAAATATAATTTTCCCTCAGTGGTGAAAACTGTTAAGGAACACGTTTCCTGTAGTTATATGTCAGCAGACATTTCATTTCTTTTTCTCTGGCGCTGCTGGCTTGTCTCCTTCTTACATGACCTGAATAAGTAACAATGCACACCACTGGCTGGTTAAAAAAAACAAAAAAACAACAAGGAGAGACTGCTTTAGGTCGCTGTCACCTGAACTCAGCCTCAAAAGCTGTAGTACAGTTGTACACTCTACAAAGTACACAGCAAGGACATTGCACTTTCTTCTACACTTTGGCTCAAATGAGCTCTATTTCACAAAGATGAATAAATATATTCTAGATGTGGAATCAAGCAACAAAAATCATACTCCTAACATTGGTGTTTTAAAATTAAGTGTGCCACCCAAACACAACGGTCATAATTGTTTATGAAAACTATAATAGTATTTCATCAAACAGTATGCTGTTTAGGAACTGAAATAGAATTATCTGGAGCTGCATCTCACTGGCTTTTTAGTTTTAGCTCATTGTGTGACTGCCCAGCCCAGCGATTCCCAACCAGGAGAAAACCCCAGGGGCACTTCTGCAGTTGTCAGGGGGGACATGGAAAGATTAGATCACTGCTTACAATTAGAGTCCAAACAAAAATGGGGAGTTCATGAGAGAGCTCAGGGGTCCATGTAGAATGCCTGGGGAAAGTTCATAAGAACCTGCTGGCCCAGTTAGGAGGCCAAAGGGGGTGGCAGTGATTGGCACAGGGCAGCTCAGGAGGCCAGAGAAGGTTGTTGCGTCTGAAGCAAGGCCAACGATGAAGCTGCACGGACCACCTCTCAGGTGGCCTACAACAAAGCAACACTGACCGCCTCTCGGGCAGTCAGTGTTGAGGCCAGCGACAAACAAGTGACCACCTCTCGGGTGGCCAAAATGAGGGCCAACGACGATGGAGCAGGAGCATCCTCTTGGGGGGGGCTGACATGGGGGCTGGCGACGAAGGAGCAGTTGTCTCCTCTTAGGAGGCCAGTGATGATGCAGCAGTGACCACCTCTCATGTGGCCAGTGCGGAAGAAGGAAACCTTCTCTCGAGTAGAGCAGGAGCCGCCCTGGAGGCGGAACAGCAGGCAGATGACAAGGCAGAGTCAGTAGCTGATGGGGTCGGAGCCTCACGTTTCATCTCCCGGGACGTCAAAGTAGCTCAGTCACAGAATGAGGTGGCACAAGCACCAGGGGCACAGAGTCAGGTGGCATAGGCACAGGGGAAACTAGGGGTTCTAGTTTAGATAGTTAATATAGTATGGAAAGTAGCTCTCCAGACTCAGGACAACTCAAACTCAGGGAGGGCTATCTCACCAGACTCAAGAAACCCAGACTCAGGAGGCTCAGGAAGAGGGGTAGCTGGCTGACCAGGCTCAGGAAGCTCAGACACAGGGAACCCAGACTTGGGAAAATACCAAGACCCATAATACGAAGAGTAAAAGTAATTCAATAAAAATAAATAGGGCCAGTCAATGGTATCAGTTCCTTCATGCTCCAGAAACTGCCAGCATACTCTCATCACATGAGGCCAGGCATTGTCGTGCACCAGGAGGAACCCAGGACCCACTGCATCAGCATAGGATCTGACAGTGTGTGCAAGGATTTCATCCCGATACACAATGGCAGTCAGGGTGTCGTTGTAAGGTCTGTGCCTCCCATTGGGTCCCGGTCCTTTATTGGTAGGCATAAGGTTAAGAGTTGTGGGCAAAAGGTATCCCCCAGCTCCCTATAGCAGTTTTCCAGCTTAATTTTTGTCTTCCAGGTCTCCAGAAAACAAAAAAAGTTGTGTCTTTTGGGTCCACACTCGTTGTGTTGTACTGTCGTAGTCTCGGCTGTGTGGCGTGTGGAGGAATGTGAAGCCAAATGCAGGATTCCAAAGGCAGACAAGGTAAAACAAAAAGCAAGCTATCTTGATAAAGTCATACAGAAAAAAAAACACAAAAGCCAAACATCCAAGAAAAAGACTGGGAAACTTGAAACATTTCAAAGAAGCACACGGCAAGAGAGAGAGAGAGAGAGAGACAACGTGACACTGAAGAAAGGAAGGACAAGACTATTTGCACAAAGACAAAAAAAAAGGCAGATCAGAATCCATCAAAATCCATTATGCAAAACAAGAAAAGAGGATCTAACTCACAACGAAACTAAAGAAATATAAAAGCGTCAAACCCAAGAAAATGCAAATAGAGAATAAAGCCCAAAACAAGAAAAAACAAAATACTAGAAAACCTAGAACAAGAACACAAAAACTATGGACCATGACAACAATACAATCCTTCTGTCAAACACCTTGAATTAAAGATGAAAGTCTGCACTTCAATCATATTGTGACTGTTTGGTTTAAAATCCATTATGGCTGTGTGCAGAGGCAACATTACAAAAAAATGGATCATTGTCCCAAAACTTATAGACCTATACTGCATACTGCCCACAGACAGACAAACTAATGCAGATGAAAACATAACCTACTTGGCAGAGATAAGAAGTTCAACAGGACACATCTGTACACAAAATCTGCTGTTGGGGAAGGGTTGCTTTGATCGAACGTACACCCATATCTGTTCTAGGGTAAAAAAGATTGGGAAGAAGTAGAAAAGTCCCCAACTTTATTGTTTTGGTTATTTCTCTAAACTTACCTTTTCATGAGACAGTCATCGTCTGTTCAGCTAAAAACTTAAAGGCCCACTGTTGCTTGGCACCAAAAGCAAAGTATATACCTGCTACTGTAAGTGGGTGGGAATTTCATTTTGAAATAACCAGTAGCTCCACAGGACCAACATGCATTGCAACAACACATGATAGGAACTGTTGCACAACAATAAAGTCCAAACACCGTACAGCACCATACTGAAAAAAACTGCACAGGATACGGGGGCGCCGGTGTGTGCGCGCTTGTCGCTATCTAATCAACCCCATCCTGCACCCCTTCACGACAGCAAAGGAAATGGGAACAAGGGGAGGTCTTCGGCTTAATGGAAACATTCACCCTGTCTGATAGAGATAACTGCTGTATACACACAGGAAAACAGACACTGGAAAGATGCCGAGGAAGTTTGTTTACCTTTGGGGAACCTCAGAATTTACTATTTGCAGATCACACAAGTGGGCTTTTAAAGAATGTGGGCTGAGAACAGGGCAGGTCTGTGTCATGGAGGCAAGACTAACTCCCACACTTACCATATATCAACATGATCTCCTTTGTGTTTCAGATATTTCTATACAAATTTAGGGGATAAACAAAGACAGATTATATTACAGTAGGTGGTAGGATTTGGCATAAATAAGTCATCATTGTTTGGTGTATTCAGCTTTAAGCCAGACCATACAGTATACAGTTGCAATGACATCCAGCTTCTTGCTTGTTGCCCACCCCCACCCTACCAACACACCCACCCACACACACACACACACATACAATCTACTGCTTCCTTTTCTAATTATCCATCCATTCATCTATTCATGGAGTCATGTAGCCTATGCATCCTTTTCCCCGGCTTCTCATTGGCCTTCACAGGGATCCCCTTCCCCTTGTGTCCAGTTTGTGGGGTTGTGCTCAAAAGGCAACAGGACCTGATGCTCATGTATTAATAACAATGGGAAAGCCATATCTTGCGCTGGCTGATGTAATAAATGCATTAAAATTGTAACATCTGAGATCCTCTCTGAGGGCATTTTGCTCCATACATTAGACACTCAGCTTGTCAGGCTTTGCTCTACATTTCAAGTGTAGCACTTAATATGCCTGAAGGATGGTTTGGTTCAGGGAATTAAAGGCTTAGCTGCACTTTGTGCTTGTGGATTGACATGGATTGACCATGTCAGCACGTCTACATGCTATTGTTGGTTTGTTTACATACTTGCTAATTCATTTTAAACCATCTCATTTTAATATCTTTTAGCCATGCTGGTATGTGGCCTGATTGGTCAGTTGTTGAAGGGTGAAATGTAACTATAGTGAATGGATTGCAATGAAACCTGGTTCAAACAGGTGTTACCTACTGCATTAATATTAAAAAACTAAATGTTCTGACTTCTCTCAATGCACAATTATTTGTTGCATACAAAACCCAATTCTCATTAACCTCAGATACAAGCTGGTAAATGTAAGCAAATGCAAGCAGGTTTATATCCTAACCGGAGATGTGAGCATGGTTAGTATGATGCTTCACAGCATTTCAGCAATTTCATTATAAGGGACTTAAAATGCTATATACACTCACCAGTCACATCTTTAGGTACACCTTTCACGAACAAGGTTGGATTCAGCGGTTTTCTGGAAACACTCCTCGGAGATTGTGGTCCATCCTGGCATCGCACGGAATGGTCCGCTGCACATCCATGATGCAAATCCTCTGTCTCACTGCATCCCAAAAGTGCTCTACTGGATTGAGATCTGGTGACTGTGGAAGCAATCTGAGTACAGTGAACCTGTTGTCGTGTGACAAGAAATTTGATGGTGAGATGATTTGGTGACTTATCCTGCTGGAAGCAGCCATCAGAAGATAGGAGCACCGTATCATAGAGGGATGGACATGGCCAGTAAGAGTTTTCAGGCAGGCTGTGGTCTTTAAACGATGCTGAGCTGGTACTAAGGGGCCCAAAAAATATCCCCCACACCATTAAACAACAACGAGCAGCCTGAACTGTTGATACAAGGCAGGATGAATTCATGCTTTCATGTTGTTTACACCTTACCATCCATTCCTACCATTTAAATGCAACAGGAGAACTCGAGATTCATCAGACCAGGCGAAGTTTTTCCAATCTGCTGTCGTCCAATTTTGGTGAGCCCATGCAAATTGGCTCATCAGCTTCCTGTTCTTATCTGGCAGGAGTGGCTCCTGCCACTGTCGCCCATCTACTTCAAGATTTGACAAGTTGTGCATTCATACAGAAGGTCCTCTTCTGCATACCTTGGCTGTAAAGCGTGCCATTTGAGATACTGTTGCCTTCCTATCAGCTCAAAGCAGTCCGGCTACTCTCCTCTGACCTCTGGCATTAACAAGGCATTTTCATCCAGAGAACTGCTGCCAACTGGATATGTTTTCTTTTTCAGATCATTTTCTGTAAATTACATGTATAGAGATGGTTGTGCAGAAAATCCCAGTAGGTCAGCAGTTTCTAAAATACAAAGACCAGCCAGTCCGGCACAAACACATGCCCTTAAATGCATTAAATTCCTGCCATGTGTTTGGCTCATTAGATATTTGAGTTAACTAGCAATCGAACAGGTACACCTACTGTAATGAAGTGGCCAGTGAGTGTATTATTATTATTATTGTAAAGATTCTTGTGTTGCCCTGGTTTACTGCAGTTCATTTTAAGTTCGTTTTCTATCTGTGTGCTTTTCTTTTTTGAAATGTTCATCCTGCTGCATTTATTAAATGGGTTTATCCCCCTGTGGCCAGGCAAATTGGTTTTAATAAGAGGCTATCTGGGAAATCTCTGTTATTACTTTAGGACCATAATGTACCAGGAAATTGAGCCTAGCTCTGTCTGACCCCCTCCGTGCACTCTTCCATTTCTCTCTGTTTGTCTTCCCATCTCTTTTTGAAATGGACAAACTTCTCTTTATATCCTGCAGCTCGAAAGTAGGGGGCTCCTTTGGTTCACAGCATAGACAGGTGCACATATCTGAGAATGTTGAGGTTGCTTCTCCCCACAGGCCATGTGTGAGGTGAAGGGTTCACCAAGCCTTCACATTCCTTGGGGAACACTCAGGGGGCTCTTTGGTGTGCATGGACACTGTGACAATT